>JAPQRQ010000027.1:26323086-26337196 GCA_037367365.1 Apogon talboti
AAGGGGGTAAATGTGTTGGCCCCCCCCCCCCCCCTCCTCCTAATGGCTGGGCCTGGGGATGGTGATGCTAATTAGTCAGTACACTTAGATTTCGTCCATCAAAGGCAGAAACACTCTAACATATGCATTTCTGCTAATAAAGCGTGCCATCATAGTGCATTTCAAGTCTCCTGGGTGTAAAACATTATAATTCTAATATATGGCATTTTAGAGCTGATCAGTGCTACTACAGCCACTGAGGTTTAATGAGCATTTCTACTTATGTTTTAGCGCTACATACTGTATATACTGTAGTTTTTATACTTTAGTCCCTGCTGATTCCATTTCTGCTCACACTATTCCTCACGTCATGCTGGAAACTTCAAACAGGTCTGGTTCTTCAGCTCATAAAGCAGCCTCAGACATCCAGCTGCATGTAACAACTCGTCGTTCTCGGCTGAGTTTTTCCTTCTTCGTGCACTGATCCACCCTTCCAACTTCAGACCCTGCTTCAATACAAGGCGGGACTGTGGTCTGTTTTAGTGTAAAAGAGTCAAATTCTGTAAAAATGTTGACATTTACAAACTATTCTTTCACACAAAATGTGAATAGCCTGAACAAATATGAACAACCTGAAATGTCTTAACCCATAAAGACCCAAACATCCACTGGTGACCAAAACCATCTACTGATGTTAAATGTTTAATAACTACTGATCCATTAATCCTGTTAATACATGTACATAATTAGTAAAAAATACAGTTTGTCATCTTTTCATGGTCATCAGATATGACCCATTTGGACGTTCAGAGGCTCCATAGTTACCGTGGAAACACCAGTTATCTTCTACACCACTGATTCACCAGTAAAACCCATAGAGTTGGATCAATGACAGTGGATGGACACACTGGGTTTATGTTCAGCTAAGGATAGATTTTGTTGAAAAACTCACTTTTTCTTCAGTTTTCTCTGTTTCTCATATTATAAACAATCAACTTTAATCTGAACATCTACATGACCAGTGAAACAAATAATGGTAAATTTTACTGAAAAAAATGCAAAATTCGAGGATAATAATATAATAAATGGCAGTAAATTGCTTAAGAAAGGTTAAAAAGAAAAATTCATTTTGGAACTGCCACCTAAGTCTTTATGGGTTAAGAGAAGTAATTACAATTTTAACAATATTCTGCCTCGGTTCATCATTTACACGTGCATTACAACTTACAGATCACAGTGGACAAAACATTTACGAACAGACATAATATTGTTAAAATTGCACTTATTTTTCCTGAAGAAATTTCAGGTTATTCATGTTATTCACATTTTAAGGAAACTTTGTAGATGTAAAACCCTTCCATGATGTAATTTTGCCTTTTTTAACTGTTATGTTACTGGTTCGGCCCACTTCAGATCATACTGGGCTGAATGTGGCCCCTGAACTAAAATAGGATTGACACCCCTGCCTTACAGTGACACTTCATTCACCGCCTCCTCGCCACCTCCCTGACACACTGAGACAAACTCAATATGACACAGCAGTCAGATCAATCTAGATCTGTCATACCATCAGACGCAGAAAAAAAAAAGCAGATGTACAGTATGTAGGTGTGTGTATTTGCGAGTGGCTGTGTATAAAATCACAGCTCTGGAAGGACCTGTGTTTCTTTTACACCTAATCAACTCTACAAACATTAGTGTCAGGGGGAATATGCTTCTGATCTTGTTATTGATCAGCTTTGGTCACGGGTGGTTACGTTTTCCAGCAAGACCACCATCATCTACCAGGGGTGTCAAACTCATTTTAGCTCAGGGGCCACATTCAGCCCAATTCCATCTCAAACGGGACAAACCATTAAAATAATAGCACAATAACCTATAAATAATGACAACTCCAAGTTTTTATCTTTGTTTTAGTGCAATAAAACACACTAAATTATGAAAATATTACAAAGAGATGTGAATAACCATAAAAAAAAAGCTGAAACTTCTTAAAAAAAAATAAATGCAATTGTTTATATTATATGAACAAGTTTAGAATTTGGAAGTAAAATAAAAAGCGTATTATTCAGCAGCTTATTATTGACATGACTTACAGATCGGATCTAAAAATGCACAAAACATTTACTGACAGCCAGAATATTGTTTAAATTATACTTCATTTTCAGGTTGCTCAGGTTTTATTGTTAAAGGGTTATTATGTTATTATTTTACTTTAGATCAAAGTGGGCTGAATGTGGCCCCTGAACTAAAATGACTTCAACACCCTTGACTGTTCATGTCTTCAGTGTAATTTTAACACTTTATTCTACTTACTATACTTATTATATTTACACGTAGGGCTGCATGATTAATTTATTTTAACTTGAAATCTGATTTTTTTAATTAGGACGATTTTTAAAAACGGGTAATCGTCCGGTCTACCGTAGGCTCCTCCTCCTAGGTGTGAGAGCGCTCTCCACAGTCTTTGGTCTCCACACACCAGTACACTAATGGCGTTTGCTAAGGAGAGTGAGAAGTTCGTGGCTAAAAATAGCAAGAGCAAGTCGGTTGTGTGGAATTGGTACGGCTTCGAAGTTTCCGATGAAGACCAAACCATTCCTCACTGCAAACTCTGCCTGAAGGCGGTATCTGTCAAAGACAGCAGCACAACCAACTTATTTCAGCACCTCAAACATCATCACACGCCAGAGTGGGAGCAGTGCGTTGCATTGCGGGCTGCACACGAAAACGACACGTCGGTTAAAACGCCACCACCGGCCCGAATCGAAATCGAAAATCGAGTTTTTAGAGGGAAAAAACAAAACAAAAACTGGGATTTGTATTTTTGGCTAAAATCGTGCAGCCCTATTTATATAATATAGTAGGTTATTGTACTGGTCTGATCCACTTAAGATCATATTGGTCTGTATGTGGAATATAAACCAAAAAGACTTTAAGGAGATTGTTAATATCTTCATTACAACTTCAACACTTCATACAATCATACTGTGGGATGGATTGAAACCTTTGGAGGGCCAGTTTATTATACTTACTATACTTATTATATTAATATAATATAGTAAGTTATTTTAGTGGTCTGATCCACTTAAGATCACATTGGTCTGCATGTGGAATATGACCTATAAAGACTTTAACACCCCTGATTGTTAATATCTTCAGTATAATTTTTGCATTTCAAAAATCCGTCCAACGGGCCAGATTGGAACCTTTGGAGGGCCGGTTGTGGCCCGCGGGCCACATGTTTGACACCTGTGATCTAAGTAATTACCCGGTAAATCTGGACCTGTTGTTTTCAGATTCTTACTTGCGTGCCTGCAGGTCATCGGGACTTCTAGAAATAGCAGGAAAGCAATGGCTCAATTTTGCGCCTTGTCATTTTTCTCAGCTTGACAATAAAATAAGCTGCGGCACTAACCAAATATATACCTTACAAATGACACCGAGGGGACAGGCAGGCCGTACGATGAGGGGCTAACACAGAGATATAGCCTCCCACTCGTACACACTCACTACTCCCCCTGTCAACTCGTAATAAATGACAGAAAATGAAATGCTAAAGATAACCAATTATGCGATGTCAAACACTGACGGCCTGATGCATGCATCGCATTCTAACTCATCAAAATTCACTTCATTGAGTTGCTCTGTCGGGGGGCGCTTTGTTATGATAATCACATAGTACCGTGCCCTGAGTACATTTTCCGTTTGCCCTCAGAAAATCAGGTGATTGCTTTGATTTGCCACATAACTGCTGTGACAAGTTTGGAGCGTTGATCACCTCACCTCACTCTAGGAAATTAAAAATGGTGGAAAATGTGACCGTGAATTAAAACATGAAAGTATTTCGCCGACAGTACAGCACATGTTCTATGAAGATCTATGTGCTTTTTTATGTACTAACAATCTGTAATTTCTAAACAACATTATACATTTAATAATCCCATGGGTACTAGGAGTAAAGACAAAATATTCCAATATGATTAGTTTCACTGTTAATTAAAATGTCATGTCTAACCTGCAGCTAATTGGCTCGTGCTTTGATCACATGTACCACTGTGAGATAATCATATTAGTTCCCACATGTCGCCAACATTCTCCTAATGTTTATTATGACACTTGTGGTTGGTCTTGAGGTTCAGCAGAGTGGATTTCTTAAATGTGAATGAATTTTTCTCTGTATTGAACCTTTCTTAAGCGATTCATCACCATTTATTGTAATATTATCCTCTGTATTTGTTTTTTCCCCAATAAAAATCAGATTTTCCTATATTTAATTCACTGATCATGTGAATGCTCATTAAAGCCCAGATTAAAATTGAGGGTTATTATATGAGAAACAGACAAAACTGAAGAAAAAGTGACTTCTTCTGTAAAATATATCATTAACTGAACATAAAACACATATCTCCGTCCACTGTCATTTATTAAACTCCATGGGTTTTACTGGTGAATTAATGTTGTAGAAGATGACTGTGTTTCCACGGTAACTACAGAGCCACTGAATGTCCAAATGGGTCATATCCGATGACCATGAAAAGACGGCAAACAGTATTTTACACCAATTATTTACATGTATTGATAGGATTAATGGATAATAAACATTTTACATGACTAGATAGTTTTGATCGCCACTGGATGTTTGGGTCTTTAAAGGTTAATGTTAGACCTCATCAGGGAGCGTCTTAATTGGCCAGTCAATGGATAAGATGTTAAAGATCATCACAGAGGTCGTCTGGTTGTTATGGAACCATCAGTTTTCATAAAATAATAGTATATTCGGGGACTTTGGCCAATTCTCCCACAGGACATCATTAAAACACATCAGCCTCTGGCCTCCCTTCAAAGAGCCCAAGGCCTCCACATAGTTGCACCTAAAGATTGGACTCTTGTGTCTTTAATCATAAAATCATTGATTACACAGCTTAAGGTGCGATGACAGATAAGACCCTTCAGTCCAAACTGCAAACGCCCATAGAATATAAGCACATATACATTAAAACCCTTGACCTGAACAGCTGCTGTTCTTAATGGCTTTTGAACCATTAATTCCATCAATACATGCAAATAAATGAAGTACAAAGCAGTCAACATAGAAACAACTGCATAGTTCACCAGTAAAACCCACTTACTTTGACAAATGACAGTGGTTGTGGAGACTTTAAAATTATTATTATTTTGTCTTGTCTTGTAAGTATGTAAGTGTATCCTTGTCCTATGAAAAATCAAAAATAAAATATTAAAAAATAAATAAAATTATTTTGACAATCTTTGAATTTACTCTGAGCTTTTATGAACGTCTATATGATCAGTACATTAAATATAGGAAAACACTTCCATTTCACTGTAAAATGCAGAGGATAAAATAATAAATAGTTATGCTAGAAGTAGGGAAAAATTAAGTTGCAAGTCACCAAATAATTCTTCAAGGCTTAACTACTATTGTAAATTACGGTAAATACAGCATGTTTTACATCCTTGTTTTGAGATTTTAGTGTTTGCTGTCCAAAAAATTCACAGGTTGGCAATCATACGTGCAACTCTTTGGATAATTGAGTCAGCTATTTATGTGACTACACACAACATGTGCTTTTTAATGGTTCTGTTACAACCCTGATCAAGGCTATGTACCCAAACCCACCGGCTGAACTAAATGTGTACTCCGTTAGTATAGCTGAGTTATTATTATTGCTCTTATGTGTGTGTGTGTGTGTGTGTGTGTGGATGCACTACAGTCGATTGGCGAGGGTACACGATTCATAATCAAACCTCCACTATTCGCCTTCCCACTCAGGGCACCTCGTCGCCACTGCCTCCACCCCCATCCTTGCTGTTTTGCGGATCCACTTTACTTCACGAAGAATAAAGTCATTATTTCGCATCAAGATTCATAACTCTGCAATCCAACTATCACCCACATGCATACAAACAAAAAAAATGAGCACAGCAGTGTTACGAACTCATCCCTGAGTATATTTGCATTTTTTTTTTTTTTCATTTTTGGTTCGCTGTAGATTTCGGAGTATTTTGTGCTCTTTTTTAGTTTGTTGACGGCAGATAATTCCAAATGAATTAGTCAGCTATGTGTGTGTTGTCAACAGTGATTCGGAGATGCCAGCTCCAGGCTCACCTGCATTTCCTTCTCTCCATACTTGGAGGGGTTCTTGCTGCCCTGGCTCTTCCTGCGCAGCTTCTTCAGTTCAGCCTGGCACTTCTCCAGACTCTCCCCTTTGCTTTTGTGTTCCATCTGGTATTTCTTCAGGGCAGCCTACGTGGGACAACGGAAAGAGAGCAAATGCAAAATCAGACCCCCTGTTACACCACAGAAATGGAAAAGCTAGATGAGGAAATATGCAACAGTCTTTTTTTTTTGGGGGGGGGGGCTACAGCAGATACAACAGCCTGCAGATTCAATTTATTTCACCTCACTGAGGAATTCACTTTGTTGATTAGACGATTAATCAAGGTGTAATGAGAGCTCCCTCTCGTAGTGGTGGGAAAAAACTCCAATATTACGTGTAAGTCGAACATTCCTTCACACATAAACCAGACATGTCATCATACCTGTCATGTCATGTAATTAGCTTTCACTTTGTATTACATGTCTCTGTTAATGCTTAGAGGTATTTTATCAGTTTCAGTTTTTTGCAGTGGCTTTGCATGGAGCCTGTCGCTGTTAACCCTTTAACCCCTGACGTGTCTGCAGTGAGCGTTCTGAATGTATGATTTATGTTAAATATTCATAAAAATTCAACCCTTTTCTCAACAGGGAAAATTTCCAAACGTGCTGATAGAATAGACCTTGTGCTTTCCATAGACATCTGAGCATGCTCAGTACACCCCCTCCACCTGTGTAATACGGGGTGAAACACAGAGCAGTGAGTGAGACTGACTTTGTTTGTTTGGTTTGGTTTTTTTTACACCATTTTCCTTGTCGTTTTTTTTTTGTTTTTCCTGTTGTTTCCAGTGTTGTGATGATTTTCCTTTACTTTTTTTTCTGTGTTTTTACTGAGTTTTGACCGTGTAACTGCTTTTTGAAGTTCAACCAGGTGTCAAAAAGCAGCTGGACTGATTTAGAAAATAAGAGCCCCAAAACAAAAACTACGGGGTCCAAATCCAAATCCTTGTTGTTCAGTGTGTTCCAGTTCACAGTTCATGTTCAACATCCTAAATCTCTTATTGATGTCCCTTCTGAGTGCCTTATTTAGTCAAAACCTGTCAAACTTCAGTTCCTCTCTGTCTTTTTCTGTTATTCCACCCTGTTTTGACCCTAAAACACACAGTAAAACAAAAGAAAATGAACACAAACATATACTCACAGCAGCTTTTATAAACCTGAAACAGAAGAATATTCACAGCAGCACGTCAGGGGTTAAAGGGTTAAATAGTGTGCTATATTAATTTTACTTTATCATTTTAACTTTTGCCTGGTGCAAGTCTTATTCCACTTAAAAAACTTGGTCTGTGTAATGTTTTACATTAATCGTCTACATTGCAGGGCTTTGCATGCTGACAGTAGGATTTTAATAGGTTCTGTCTGCTTTCTCTGTGCTAATTTAACATATAGCCAAGGGACAACAGTTGAAAATGATCCATTTGGCTAACGCTGGCACACTTACTATATTGTTGGTTGGTCTGCACTGTTCATGAATAAATAAACAAATGAACAAAAGTATAAGCTAATTCCCATCATCCTTCATAGATTGCGCTCCTTAACCCATAAAAACCCAAACAGCCACTACCAAACAAAACCATCTACTGATCTAAAATGTTTAATTACTGTTGATCCACTAATCATATCAATACTTGGAAATAATTGGTGTAAAATGCAGTTTGTCATCTTTCCATGGTAATCAGATATGACCCATTTGGACGTTGAAGTCACTTTCTCTTCAGTTTTTTCTGTTTTGACATAATAACTGTTGAATTTCCGTTGAGTTTTCATGAACATCTACATGATCAGTGAATTAAATACAAGAAAATACATAGTTTATACTAAAAAATGGAAAAAAGTGGGGATAATATTGACATAAATGGCGATAAATCACTTGAGAAAGGTTATATAGAGAGAAAAATTCAGAAAAAACGTACACAAAACTAGTGCTGGGTCTTTATGGGTTAAACATCTACTGTAATAATGTAGTAGAGCAGCGAACTGAACAGAAATCAACACCAGCGTGGAAAATACAGCTTTAAAACGATCGCAACTCCAACCAATTTGCGGAAGGAGCAAAATGACTCGCCTAGTCCCTCAACACCTGACGATTATTTATTTAACTCTTTTAATTTACTTATTTGATTATTTATTTATTGAGGGAAAAACAACTTTGTTTCTGATCAGTAGCAGCTCTGTTGCTATAGTAACTGTGTCTGGTGTGACAAAGCTCATGTGGTTTCTTTCTCCTCTGCAAAACCGGCAGAGGAGAGCTCCTGCATGAGGGCTCAACACCCACATTTGCATTTTGTGAGACGCCGAGTATGTAGGTACGGTATCCTCTAGGTGTTGCTTTGGTTGAAAAGCAGCAGAAAAGCCCTCGCTGTCACCGAAGGACTGATGGTGTAACCCGGTGTGTATTGCAGATTAAAGTGTGCAGCGAGACTTCAACACAGCACATGATTAATAAAAGCCACAGCGTCTGCCCTGATTTAGATTTCCTCAATCATTGACTGCTGCTTGAACTTTAACTCCCCGCCTTTAATTTTCCAACTCAGGGATTTTCTATGAATGCTAATTGGTTCAATATATTTCTAAATAAAATTAAAAAAAAGAAAAAATGCCGGTGCCAGGTGCTGTCTTTGTAACCCAATAACAATAAATGACTCATCCTTTCATTCACTTCCAGTCTATGAGGGAAAGCGGTAGAACCAATATGTTTCGCTCTGCTATTCATCTATAATTTAATTCCCCAAAGTGGAGGTTCCCCAGTGGAAAGTCCCCAGCACATACAACAGATCAGAGTTACAGAGCACACAATTGGCTATTGTTAAGAGCTTGCTTTTAGCTTGCATGGTCCTACCGAGTAAACAAGATAATATCCTGTGCAACTGAGCTGCAATGTTCCTGCTAATTAACAAAGCAAAGGCCTTTTGACATTGCTGTTGACGTTGCCAGTGCCTTTACCCACAACACTCAATCAGAGTAATTAAATCTGATTAGAAACACAGTGGACAGTGGGTGAACTTTGGTACACTTGGAGGATGTATTCCGTGTCTCTAAGCAGAAATGTGGCTGTTTTTTTTGTTTTTTTAACCTGTATTCCCTCTTCTGGCATTTTTGTACATTTTTCTCTGTTTTGTTTTTTTCATTTGTTGATCATTTTGTCTGTATTACAGCTTTTGGCATGAAATTTGACCAGTACTTTTCGTTTTAGTTCTATTTTTGAAATCTACTGTCGTTTACTCTTACATGTGTTTTATACTCCCATGATGCAGTTTGTGCCCTCTGGTTACCTTCATGGCAAAAATGTACACGCATAAAAAAAAATACAGATTTTTTCTTTTTTTTTTTTTTTTTTGGATAAATTTCTTAAACAATTTCCGCCCTGCTCAAAACTACCAAACATTCAACAATTTTCGGGATTTTAACCCTTTAAATACCACTTCAATGATTTAAATTCTGAGTGATTTCTTACAGGAAAAAAAAAAAATTGAATATTTTCAGTATAATACAGTGTAGGGTGACGGAACATTGGTGGTGATTAGAACCTTGGACATGTCAAAGATTAGCAACAAAATTGATTTGATTGTGTTTTTTCTGTAGTGTCAGATACTCCCTTTGGTTACCCGAGTTGTCAAAAATGCCCCATTAACTTCCATTATAACCACATTTTCTAATCTCACTGCCATTACACTATATAATCATACATTCTCTAATATCAACATTTCATTTAGAAGAAAACTAGTGATATTTAACATTTTTACTGTATTCCACCAGTTTTAACCACTGTCTTATTTTTGCCACGAAGGTAACCAGAGGGCAGTAAATTTAAGGAGGACACAAAGGTTAATCTTCATTAGCAACGTCATGTTTTCAGCCCTTCTCATCTTTGCATGCATGGTGTATGCCCAAATTCTGACCTCACCGAATGACTAAAAAGTGTTGTAAAAGCCTGGGTATGCTTTTATGTGAGACAAGAGAAAGCAAGATAGAGAGAGAGAGAGAGGGAGGGAGAACAGAGAGACAGGCACCGCTGGGAACAGCACAACGCACTTCATTCTAGGAAAAATAGCAAGCCTTCCTTTGAGTCCTTTTGAACTGATTCAGAACTTCAGATGATTAATTCACAAAGTGTGAAGCAAAATGATTGCTATTATCACTGCAGGAAAGTCATTAATAAAATTAATAATAATGGGTGTTCGAACCTCAGAGATATACCAGAATGGAAATATAAAGTAATGAAGGAAGCGTGTTTGAGGAAATCTATTATAGTTTCCATATCATTAGATTAGACGTGGTTCATCGTATTCTTTCATTTTTCATTCAGATTTAACAATACATCTGATTTTAAGGAGGATGAGGAGTCCCTTTAATTCTAGAGTTAACGCCACACCAAGCATGCGTTGCCGTAAGACGAAGCCGCTCGTAACGTGGTCCTTCCAACAATACAGTACAATAATGTCAAAATTATCCCATCCCCCAAAACAACGCAGAGCAGCGAGCTCTACACTGAGGCTGCAACCCACTCATTCTAAAGATATCACATGTAGACCAGCTCCACGGTGCTTACACAGACACACGCTCTACGAGAGGGGTTTATAATAATCAGTCTACCCTTGACGGGTGAGTAGACATTAAATGTTATTTCAAAGCTTTTCTTTTCACACAGGCATCCTCTAATTGCCTCCAAGACAGACTTTGATGCCGATGTTAAGACACTGCCTCATCTACATCTCCGTTATCACTTGTCAAATTAAGCCCTAGTAAAGTAAAATAAAGCAGTGGGATGAGTTACATGACAGCACACTTGTTAGGTTGGGGCTAGTGATGGGAAGGTCTTTTGGCTCGGCTCCCAAACGGCTCTGTATTTAGTATCATTTGTAAGCTAATGTTTTAGCCTAACTTATCAATTATGAATGGTTTATGTGTTAATAAACCCTTTGCATTCAGTGTTTTTTTTTTTTATGACAAGCCTTATAATTGCCTAATTATGTGCCTTTATTCTGTCACAAAAGCATTCTTACTTTTGTTTAATATTTTAATAAAACTTTTAATTGTTAAGTGTTGTTTTTCATTAGTCAGTTGTTAAAATGTACATTATATATATTGTATGTTACTATCTCTTCAAATTCCAAATTGTACAACTAAATCACAGTAATTGGTCGTGCTCATGGAGGCTAAAAACAACAACAACAAACATTATGACTCAATATCGACGATTGAAAGGTATATTTGGCGTACAATGTAACAGAAATATTTTGTAACAACTTCACGATAACTCTTCAATAAAAGGAAGAGAAAACACTGCCTCCGAAATGCTCCTGACTTTTGATGTCAGATGGCAGTGCTAAGCGACTGAGAGCGAGAGAGCCGAGAAACAAAAGCGGGAAAAAAAATTTGGGGAGCCGGCGCTAACTTGATGGGAGCTAGCTCTTCTGATTCACTACAAAGCGTCGGCCCTCAGAGCTGACTCCTATGAGCACAACGCACCACTAGTGGGGGCTGTTGAGGGAACGAGCAGGTCAGATACTCACGGTCAGATAACGAGCATCCAGCTCCACCTTCTTCTCCAGCTCAGACAGCAGCTCATTGTGGAAGGATTTCAACTGGAAAGGAAGCACAAAACCCCGTTACATAACACGTTAATGATTGCTCATCAGTGGACACGGGCATGGACTCCTCTACAAAAGTTCTATGCAGTAAGTTATTCAAATACGTGTTTACTCAGTTACCGAACAAATGTTTTCCCAACAAAGTCCTGGCCTGTGAAGCCTCTCTGTGCCTGCACACTGTTGTCACTGTTACTGATTCAGCGCTACTTGACACAATGTTAGTCACCGGATTGTAAAATGACCTGCCGGAAACCCAAATGTTTTCACTGACCGACTCAAGAATGATGTTTTGCACAAGTGATAGACGGATTCGGTGGGAAGATTAATCAGGCAGATGAAGAAGCATTACTTTAATGGCTGCCAATTATTTCACAGTAATTAAAAACTGAACATGGCAGACTGTGGAACGATGTTAGCGCTACTCATTTTCCTTTTATTTATTTTTTTTACTTGCAATAAGCGCACTGCAGACGGAGAGCAGAATACATCTACAGCAGCAAACACATACAGTACAGACATAATAGGCTTTCATAAATGTTAGTCTAAGTTAGGCAATTTTCTGTCTCTTTTGTTAGTATTATTAAATCGGTGTAATCAGGTACAAAAGAAACCTCATGATCTAAATACTCTAATCTGCATCAGTCATTGAAAACCCTTTATTGGTTGATATTGATAATTATACATAGAGGCAGTGAGTCCTGAAAACACGTCTTTACAGAAACTGTACAGGTCCTGTTCTGACAGACGAACAGTAAGTGTCAATGCAGAATTGATATTTTTTCAAATGCATATTTTTCTCTATGTTTGGGTAGTTCATCCACACATAAACACTGTTTCAGGTTGCAAAACAATTGAGATGATTGAAAAAGTTTTCAAAAGTGAAGATTTTTTATAACAGAGGGATTGGGAAATAGGGTTACTCATGTCTGTTACTGCTTTGTGTAATGAAGCTGCACCTGAAACATCAAATCCAGGTGTACATCAGTGTATGACCTGCAGTAGGTCGAGGTCGGGACGGAGACCTTTGGGAGACGGACCAGATAGATGTGATGGACTTCTGTTTATAACTAAGCCTGTTGTTGCTGCCCGCCTTCATGACAGATTACAGCCTCTGCATCTGTTACGTCCACTACCCACAGTGTCCACTTTTAAGTCAGTCAGAAATAAATAGCTTGTACCAGTTTGTAGTTGTTTTTGCAGTTTGTCTTGCGGATGGAGATATTTTACAAAACAAAGGTCATGTTTATAGATTTTTTTTTTTAATAAACAGAGGAAGAAAATATCTGTGTGTACAGGGCATTAGTGACCTTCTGTGTATGTTTGACAATCCATATAATCTCTGCTCTGACTAAGACTAAATACATAATCTGTAAATAACCAGGAAAAATACATATGTAATGCCTAGTTTAATTCATTTAGGGCATTCCCAGTTCCCTAATGTTATAAAACATCATCATTTAGGACATATCCGTGTTTATGTCTTTGTTATGTGTCTCGTACGTTGCCCATAGAGGCTGGACACAGATCTGTGTCTTAGTAGGACAGATTTGTTAAGGAGCATCACAGACCAGCCCAACCATTAATCTAAATTGCAAATCTGAGGCAAATTTTCAGAAAAATCCCCAAATGAAAATGCAAATCATGTGGGTTTCCATAACCTGGTTTGGAGTACTCTAACAATCTAGGCTTCCATGTGTCACCAGCAGGTGGCAGCGTAGGCTACTAGGCTACACATGGATTTCACAGAAAAAGAAGAAGCAGAGCATTTGGTTGTTGTCTTCAATTTCCACAGATGAGACAGGATTCGGTCTCATCAGTCCACTCTACTTACTGTACTACCAGACATGTCTTCACACCTTATCGGCCTATATCAGGTATGACAACAGCAAACATATGAACACCTATTATTATTATAAGGGGTATTTCCTTTTCCTCTATGGCCAGTGACTCAAGCAAACACATAATTTTTTTTTGAATGTTGTCATTTTCATAAAATTTTTCAGTGCAAAATTCCAAAATAATAACTAAGCAGCTTTTTTTTAAACCATCAAATGTACATTACATACATTTACAGAAAGGGACCTAATGTTACAGAGGGTGGAAGTGATTAAATATATGTGTATGCACAGATATGGGTATGTATGTGTGTGTATGTATATATGTATGTATAAATGTTGTCTGGAGAAATTTTAATGCACCTTTGTGTGATTTTTTTTATTCACATTTAACCCATAAAGACCCAAACAGCTACTGGTGACCAACAGCATCTGCTGATCTAAACTGTTTAATAACTGTTGATCCACTAATCCTATCAATACATGTAAATAATTGGTGTAAAATACAGTTTGTCATCTTTTCATGG
>JAPQRQ010000027.1:26339558-26350547 GCA_037367365.1 Apogon talboti
TGGTCATCAGATATGACCCATTTGGACGTTCAGAGGCTCCGTAGTTACCATGGAAACACCGTCATCTTTTACAACATGGATTCACCAGTAAAACCCATGGAGTTGGATCAATGACAGTGGATGGAGACTCTTGGTTTTATGTTCAGCTATTGATATCTTTGCCGAAAAAAGTCTTTCTTCAGTTTTGTCTGTTTCTGATATAATATCCCTCAACTTTAATCTGAGCTTTTATGAACATCTACATGATCAGTGAATTAAATACAGGAAAATCCATCATTTTCACTGAATAAACACAAAATAGAGTATAATATTATAATAAATGGTGATAGATCACTTAAGAAGAGTTAAATATAGAAGAAAAAAAAATTGTAGCACTGGGTCTTTATGGGTTAATTTTGGTGTTTTGGGTATGTTAATTATGTTTTCCATGCTTTTGGTAAGTTGTCTCCTCATGTCCACCTTTATCCATGTTGAATGTTCTTTAATAGGGTTTGTGTGACTGCAGGAAAATTTCCCTACTCTGTGGGACAATACAATGAATCTTGAAATATCTGAAGTGGTATTATAATATGACATTATGAGACGTTACAAGTGGTGTAGTACTCTCCACAGCTCCAACCCTTTGAGCTTAGAATACCAACCATCTCCTCGAGCTGCACTTGGATCTGTCTGTGGACCTCAGCCATCTGGAACAGCACATCCCCTGCACAGAGAGAAAACAAGAGACAGGGAGACAACACATGAACAACCCTCCAACAGCAACAGCATCTATAGAACACAAAAGAAGAAGAAAGGTGGGAAATGGAAAACGAATCAGAGGAGGAGATAGAAAGGAAGAGAAAACCCCCGACGTGCAACACTCATGCACTAAAACAAGACACACGAGGACGAGAGACGAGTCACCTGGACGATGAGGAACAATGATGGGAGTGTGATCTGGTACAAGACAACATTAAACAAAGGCAATAAAACAACACCAAGGCATGGAAGATGAGGGAAAAAAAAAACGAACAAGCTGCGGGAGACAATATGCTGAAAATTAAATTCTGGTTCTTCGAGTGTTAAGGTACTGATGTCTTGTGGAGATCAAACATATTGCCCGTCTTATTTTGATTTCTCTAAATATCAGGCAATGTGACTTCTACAACAGAAAAAAAAACAACTGAAAGGGAGATTTTAGGTTTTCACACAAAAAAAAGGAGTAGAGAAAATACAACCAAAACAGGAGAAGATAAGTAGAGTCATGCAGCTAGTGAGAGTGGTTTATTTTCATATATACCTACAGGCTGCCTCTTCTGAATATGCAGTGCACCATCAAGAAAAGGAACACAAAGAGCTACATTGAGTGACAGACACAAACATATAAAGAGACCTGGTGGAAAGACAGTGTGAGTGAGGCCTACAGAAAGATGACACACACATATAAAGCCCTTGACTCTCGGCTTTCTCCAAAGGTATGTGGCCTATCTGTGTAAAATCACAGATAAATGCTACTCTATCACCATCCGACTGGATCGATTGATACGGCACGCAGAGAAAGTGCTGGACATTTGTGAGTAGGAGCTACATCCTGAAGTGCAACACTGCACATCAGATTCCATTTATCTTTTTTTTTTTCTCATTTCACACTCCCCCTGCTGTGTCCTCTTTTTGAAGCTGACCTGTACGAACGCATCTCAAACCGTCTCGAGATGCTTTTGTAAATGAAATGAGAGCCACAGCTGAGAAACAAACTTCGGTGCGGCTCGTTCTCCAGAAGGATTTGGGCAGTTTTTGAGCAGACTGTGTGTGGTGTGTGTGTATGTGTGTATATATATAATGCAAATTGCTGCAGACAAAAGGCACAGGAGATGACTGTGATGGAGCCGGCTTTTAACTGCTCAGAAGAATAACAGAAGCAGTGAAGCAGACTGTACGCGGTAAGGTGCAACATTATGCAGGCGAGAGTCTATGACAAAGATGTTGGGAATACCACTTAAAAGCTGCGCATAATTACTAAAGCATCTTGGTTTATGTACAATGAAAGATGGCTGGAGAACATAACACACCAACATTTTGCGATCGTAAACCGTTAGGAGCATATTAATCAAAAACAATGACTTTTATTGGTGAAGACTATACTTTCAGCCACCCTGTTTAAAAAGTGCACAACAAAACATGCTCTGATCAGTTCAGACCTGCATACACCTGATGACGCATCGGTGTATGCCCACGACAGCCAGGCCTTTTGCCCATGTGCAACCTGCGTGCTGATCTTGTGCATCACAGGAGCAGAGAAGCAGGCCAAAGCATCCTGTCAGTTCCCAGCAGGCCCGCTAAGCAGCTTACAAATACTCATCCCTGATCACAGCCCTTCAGGCTTAGAAACTCTGGCACTCCGTTGGTGGCTTCAAACTAGCTGGATCAATTAACAAATGAGCAGCCATCACTGTATTGCAGAGACACACTCTGATACACACACATAAGACTCACACATGTCAAGTAAACTGGCAGGGAGATCGGCTGTTTACAAGGAGCCAGAAAGGTAAAGAATGAATGAATCTGGGAGTGATCTCATCCTGTCATCTGCGGTTTCATTACTGCACAATGTACGATGCCAAAGGAAAGGAAAAAAAAAAATCCAAAAAAAAAACAAAAAACTCACACTTTGGAGATGCAAATAGTTGCCATGGCAACAGAAAATTGGACTGCAACCTTCAGGGGTACTTTACAGTGGAGAATTCAATCAAAAATCAATAAACAAGCACAATGTGAAACATTCAAAGTGTTGTGCAAGTTACTGTTCCATGCAGAAAATATCTGGCAGGCATGACACAACCTGTGAGACTTAGCGTAAAGACCTGCCAGCCCGACACGGATATCCGCATACCAGCAAAGAGCAACATGACAGACGGGTCGATAGCCACTATGACAGACTCACGGACACCAAAGGGAACCTGCACGCCCTGGCACTCACAATCACTAAAAAAAAAAACACACCGTAAATAAACTCTCATAGATTGTCATTAGTGTGTCAATATTTCCTGGCTCACTTCCACCCTGCCTCTGTCCCTCGCTGACAGGAAACAATAGGTGCTTTGTGGAAAAGGTGAGCTCGGGCCGATCTGCACCTGCAGCTCGGCAACAAGCAGGCACAAGCCTCCGAGCTTAAACTCCTGAGTCAGAGAAAGGAAACATGGAAACAGAACTTTGGTCCATGCGAACAGACTGTCCAATGAAGTATGACATCAGCTTGTGTAGCTGTATTGACTGCTTGTGTAACAGCGGCGATGATACACCCACACATTAGAGAGAAACAGAATATGAGAATGTGGGCTATGGAGCGGAAAAAAAAAATAAAAAAAATAAAAGTGGAAGTTTGCAATGTTCAACAGAGAGAACAAGAGAGACAGAGATGGATGGAGGGAGGGAGGGAGGGAGGGAATGGAGGTGGAGAGAGAGAGAGAGAGAGAGAGAGAGAGAGAGAGAGAGAGAGAGAGAGAGAGAGAGAGAGAGACACTGAATCACTGGTGAAGGTCAAGCTGGATTCACTACGGGTTGTCATGGAAGCAGGATAATGCTAGGGTCGTTGCTATGGGAGAAGTTGAGAGATGAGGGGCAGCGGCTGAAAAGTGTTGCATTACAAAACGCTGCTCAAAAAGATCTTCCCCCCTTTACTGTCAGCTATCATTACATCAGTCTGCACTTCCCCTGGGGAGGAGAGCGGAGTGGGAGCCACCTGGGGAGGGTGTGTAGATGTCTGTGTGTGTGTGTGTGTGTCTGTGTGTGTCTGCGCACACCTGTGTTTTGTATGAGACTACCAGAGCGGTGATGTGGACGCTTACCTACATGGTAAGCACCGTTGCTTAAGTCACAAGGGAAGCAAACAAGTGGGCAAGGATAATCGGACAGCAGGATTATGTGTGAGACGGAGATAATAGCCCAGAGTCTGGGTGGCCGTGTGTATTTGTGTACACGCGTCTAAGTACACACTAATCCCACAGTGACGGCAACTTATGATTATAGCTCATTCAACCGCACACAATCATTTGGTAGTTTTGTAAACTGAACGGTAGACTTGGTTTGAACTCCTTTTCCCACTTTACTCACAGGAGACAAATATTTGATGTATATGACACGTTGCTAAAACTGGAATCTCAGCCATCACAGCTGTTCGACCTACTAGCCTGATATAAGTTTGTCCAGCAATGGTGTCATGCATTTAGGCCATAATGACGGCTCAACGGAGAGGGGCTGCCAGAGACAAGTGGGCCAAAGAGAAGTTGCAACTAAACTTGACATGCGTTTTAAGCGGACCACAGGTTGGATGTTGTGCATTGTTTAACAGGATAATAGCGCATGTGATAAACCCACACCATCTGGTATTAGAGCGCCAAACTCCTGCCCTCTTTAAGCCTCTGATCCACAAGCCTCAACAACAAAATGCAATCAGTAACTGGGCGGCTTTTAATTAACCAAGAACTAAATAACAATAAATAAACTTAACAACAACATTAACGCACAGACTATAAAACCGAACGATGTTGTAAAAGAACTTAAAAGAAGAAAATCTAAAATCTCAGTACTCCTAAAGTGCATCTGATATTCTACAAATCAGATATGATGTGCACGTTTTGGTTTAGATCAGCTGACATGAAGCTAACATGAAGTATGTTCTCTGCAATACAGGCATAAATAATAATACATTTTTTTTTTGATTAATATTTTATTTTTGATTTTTTTAAAGAACAAGAATACAATTACAAATATAATTATGTACGTACAAGACAGGACAATGTCATCACCTCACAATGACAGGACCAAAGACAACAGACAGACACACAGACAAAGAAACAAAAAAAAAAGAAAAAAGAAAAACATATGAAACGAATGAGATGAAGACAAAATAATAATAATCTACTCTTAGCTATACATATACTAAACATAGTCCAGTCTGGGGATTACTACAGCTGTTACTTCCTGGTGTATTAGTGACACGACACACTCACTCACACTTCCCCTGGAACCTGAATAGTAGATGTTCTATAACTTCACAAAAACCTCCACAACATTGAATATATCAGTAGTGGCTGCGACTTAAAATCTCATTAAAGTCCGTCCCCTGAGACAAACTTTAATTACTGCAGCACAAAATCACCCTTTTGATAACTTATTTACTGCTCCTTCTCGCTGAGAGCACTGCGTGACCCAAGAACTGCAAGTAACCCGATTGATTTGACAAAGTCGGGGCGAAAAAAAAAAAACGGTGAAGGATTTGGAACGAAAAAAGTCAAACTGTATATGGTGAGACATGTAAAAAGATGGCAGGACTGGCAGCAGGAACAGTTCCTCTGACAGTGGCTACAGAGTGTGTGTTTTGGGTGTGTAGGTGGATGGATGTGGGATCTGGGCTCTTGTCTCTTCCCTCTTTGTGACGAGAATTAAAAGTATGGAGTTAAAAGGTCCAAAACTTCACATGAAAGAGAAGAGTCTTTTGTTCTGGGGCAAATTAGGCAGACGGAGAAAGCAACAGATAGAGAGAGGGAGGGATAACCCCTTGAGAGTGCAGTAATAACAAGCCATATTTTAATATAACAGAAAGTAGAGAGCTGTGAACTAGTGCAACAATTTAAGCTTGGATTTTCTTTCGCCCAAAGCTGTTTAGCAGAGCTCTTTGCACTTGGAGACAATAAGAAAAAAAAACAGCCTAGTCATGCAGCTACCTGTTGAGGTATGACTCAAAGAGCGGCTTAGTGAAAACTCCTACTGAGCTGTTCGACTGTGTGTATGTTATTTGATCCAGCCATTTAACTAAGAAAACCAGGGTCACAGACAGGCAGCGACCGAGTGTATTATATGTCTGAATATGCACCAGACTGGAAGAAAGACTTACTCTGTCTCTCCTCCTCAAAGAAAAACGTTCTCCCAGCTTTTAAAACCATGTCTTAACTCTAAAATAATCAGGCCACGTCACATAAAATACTCTAATGCACTACAAGTGTGTACTCCTGATCAAAATAAAACTTGTCGTTAGCCTCATACTCAAATGGACAAAAGTATGTGGACACGTTGAATCCAGGGGTTTCTTTTCTAACAGGGGTCTGGGATACAAAACAATAATGACAAATGCCATAATATAGTTTTAGATTCACATAATTATCATT
The DNA here is from genome assembly GCA_037367365.1 of Apogon talboti. Taxonomy (NCBI): domain Eukaryota; kingdom Metazoa; phylum Chordata; class Actinopteri; order Kurtiformes; family Apogonidae; genus Apogon; species Apogon talboti. The sequence continues at coordinate 26,345,702 of JAPQRQ010000027.1, forward strand.
GTACTGCATTGGTTTGGTTTAAATTGTTCTTTGCTTCCAAAATGCCTCAGAGATGGTTTGGACTTAATATCTCTCAACATTGATTTTTTTTAATCCATGACTATGATTTTAAATATTCTACCTCAAAGTTTCAAAAATATTTTTCATGTTCTGACTGTAAATAATTTTCTACCACAACTAACCATCTACTTTAAGAAAAATCTCCCATTAAAGTTTAAGGAAATATTGATGTTTATAAACTATATGGACAAAAATATTGGGACACATCATGTCTACAGCTGTAATATGTCCTGTTCATGCTAATTTGAGATATAAATGACGATATTAATAATCAATATGATATTTATCACAATCTAAAACTATATTATGCCATTTGAAAGGAAGAAAAGAAACACCTGAATTCAACGTGTCCACATACTTTTGTCCATTTGTGTATGATTGAGGGCTCATTTATGCTCTACGTGCCTAATTCTGTCCGTTTTGCGGGAGTTTGCAGATGCGTACCCAGACGGAGAATACGGAGCAGTACCACCAGGAACCGTGGAGGCAGTGCTGAGATTTGAAGAGAATAATGTCCATAAATAGTGGAACTTTTCAAAGAGCGACTTCTATTTAACATATTTATGACAACTACCCCATCTCAATATCAACATTAGTATCCACATTAGTAAAACCTCCTCTGTCGACACCATGTTTGTTATTATTTGTTAAAACTTGACTCTTCTTCGTGGTATTTGGCCAGAATGTTAATTAAGAGCGTCGCCCTCTGGTGGACTGATTGAGAAACACTCATTCCAACTCACTGGACGCATGGAAGTATGAAGGCAGTGACGTGTGACAACGTTAGAAATGGACATACCTATTTACGTCCGGAAAGCGAGCATAAATGAGCCTTTAGGCAATTATACTGTGAGGGTAATGTTATGGAAAGCCTTAACTCATGCCAGAGTAGATAAAATGCACTGACACCTGAGATCACAGAGACACATTCATCCAACAGTGAAAAGCACACATTAAAAAACACAGCTTACACTGTAATACTCTGGTACAGAAAATAACATCCCCATAATCAAATAACACTAAAACAGGAACCCTGGAATAATCGTGACAGCCATCTTAAACCCACACAGATGAAAACACAGATTTGCATACATCACGATAACAAATCACCAAAAAAAAAAAAAAAAACTGGTCTGATTTCATTTTAGCGTGGTGTTTTGTGCTGAATGCAAATACATGAGTAATGCTGCCCATGTCCACACTGGCAGCGTATAAGCGTCACCTTCACTGTACGCCACCGCCACGAACAAATGAAGGGCAATGTGAACGTATGAGGAATAGCTGGGGAGCGTGGAGGCCACTGGCTTCCCATCATGCAAAGCGTGCCTCAGAAATAGAGCAGGAGAAGGCAAGGACCCCTGGGATGGTGGCACAGAGCTAAGAAAAGAGCTCTTCTGCTCTCATTTTAACAGGGACAGGTGCTGGAGGAGGAGAGAGGTAGGCCAGACTAAAGACAGAGTCGACTCGTAGGTGTTCATTCAAATACGGCGTGTCAGAGTTAACGTTTTCAACCGCCGCCACCGCCGGTCTGCGCTCATAACAACGCTGCGCCATTTAGCCTTTTAGACGCCATCTATTTAATAGCAGAAATTTAATGCTTACGTCCCAGATCCATTAACCTAAAAAAGAAAAATCACACTGCATCCGTTTGCAGCCTCGCTTTCCCTGTGTGAGGCTCCTCTCAGGTAATTACTGGGAGGGCTATGAGAGGTGTTCTTTATGTGACCTTTACCTAGCTGCAACCTAAGCAACCCACTGGTTGACTACAGTTTAATAGGGTTTTTTTTTCCCTTCATTCTCTCATGCATGAAATTTCCCCATAGACATGTTTTGTGCTGAATCATACACACGTGTTATTAAAATGTGGCCATGTTTACAGCGGTTGATAAGAGGTTTGATTTCCTCTGGCTACAGAGAAGGGGTTGGGAATGTAAGCACTTCACATTCCTGTTTAAGTTCTCCAGAGCAGACCACTGACACATTCAGTCAAGACGGGGCTCTCGTTGTCAAAGCAAAGCCAGCTGAAACTTCACATGAGCTGGAATTAGGCTAACGCTCAGTTTGTAGTCTGGCTTTCACGCTAATCTTCAGAAGTTCCAACAGTGAAACACAAGCCATGTAGGACAGTGTAGGGGGGGACACACCCAGCAAAGCTCCTTCTTCACCCAAGGACACGCAGAACAGGGTGACCATGTTACACACCAAGACACAGCCGTAACTCCTCCTCCTCCTTCTGCTGTAACATAGACACAATACGAGACTAAATGTGTGAACAGTATGTGCAGTATTTACCCCATTACTTTCTTCATCACCGTTATTATGTGCAATATTACCTTTTATTACCTCATGTTACTTTCAGTTGTCAGTGTTTTATGTACTAGTACTTCCTATTACTCATATCATGTGCAGTTTTTTTTTTAGGGATCCTCGCAAAATAATGTATCATTTTACTTATTTCTCGACTGATTTTGTTGGATTTGTTAGTTTAAATGAGCTACATGTGGTATTTATATTTTCAAATATTAAAAAATGATCTTAAAGTATCACTAAAGTGTTGTTATGCAGAAGACACTGATGTATTGAATTGTACAGAATGGACTAAAGGTTTTGCGACCACTAGAGGGAGTAGTGAGTCAATCTGCCTTTGACCAAAGCATCAGAAGGTGACGACATGGGGCGAACCATTACAAAGCAACTTTAAGAGTCAAAGAAATTGACAAAGTGATTAAAGCTCCACTGAACACAGCTCTAAATGGAAAGAATGGAGTTTGATGCTGAAATGGCCGCGTTAATTCTACACATGAAGGTTTTATTATGAGGCTTATGAAGATATAAAGTCATGTGATATTATTATCTTTGCCAAGTTCACCGTTTGTTGATCCACTGACAATTTTTACATTGCTTGAACATTTCCAAATAGATCCTTAATGCAGCTACTGCCAACACAACTGTGGCTGTTTTCAGTCTAAATACGGAGCTAAGCTAACAGAGCTATAATGTAAACTATCAGCTAATGCAGTAAACTATGTGAAGATACTGTTTACCACTGAATTTTGACTGCCTGAGTATTTGAAGATGAATCCTTGATGATACCGTATTACAGATGCGTGTAAACAATGAGCTTTATACAGTCGCTCCAGAAAAATGTGATTATTCGATCGCATAATTCATTGCATAATCAAGGAAATGACTCGTACTATGCAGGGTTCTGCATTTTTTCAAAAAGGGCGCATATTCACCACAATAATAGCATATTTCTGCACAAAATATGTAAAGTATTTTAGGCTCGCATGATTTCATAATCCCCACATTTTTCCACATAAAGTTTCAAAGATATTGCAGTGTAAATTGACACAGGTAGTGATGTAATATGCAACGCGCAACATCATCGGCTCGCGCTTCCACCGAAGGTAAACTAACTGCGAGCCTCAGAAAAAATCCTGCAAGATGATGAAAAATGCAGCTCATATCTGCAAAAGACAGAGCAAACCAGTACCCTGATGTCCTGTATGAAAACTGTTTTACACCCCGTGCAACTGTACATTGGAACATAAGACAAAATCGATGCTGTGAGCCACTTTTCCAGCTCAAAACATTTGAAAAAGGTTTCTGCTGCAGCGATAATAATGTTACATGAACATAAGGGCTCCAATAGCCTTGAAACTGTTCTACCTCCCTTTTGTAAAGCAGGAAGCAATTATTTTATTTTTGACACTTGTGGCTCAGGAATGTCAAAGCCATGTTTGAGCCATGCTTAGAAAATAAAGAAGAGCTACAGCATAACCAGATGTAGTGTATGCTTACTTCTTATACGTTTGCTTATAATAGGATGTAATTAGACATTTTTTATTTAGTAGTAGCCTAGTTAGAACAGGGTGTAAGAGAAGAATCAGTTTATTTAATTGAAATGCATGTTTTTCCAGTTCCTGCTTATTTTTGCAACTTTGTGCATTAAATTGCATAAAATCATATAAAAACCCAAAATATTCCATCGCATAATCACAGATTTTTTTTCCCACATAATCAAAGGTTTTTGATTGCATTGTTCTGGAGGGACTATTTCTACTTATTCAGTGACTGATACAGTCTGTGGAGACATAGGGTTGATTTGTTAGTGGTTTTGGTAGCTTTAAGGTTGTTCTGGTACATAACTTCCCCTTGTTGTTGAGAGCGTGAAATAAGAATGCATTTTATAACCCCTTTAAAATAAAAGCGTTACAGTAATGGAGATAAATCTAAACACTACAAATTTCAAGGGAAGTTAAAACATGTAAACTGCCTATTTGGCTAAAGGCCTGGTCATAAATAACAAGTCTACCGGTTCAAAGGAACATAAACACAATGGAGGAGATCTGCTCGGTTAGGATTGTCGTAAATATCTCCAGCCATGCAACTCTGAATTTCCTGTACTTCCCTAGAAGGGTTGAAAAGGCAGGAGTGCCGCTGAGGTAATAGGTGCTCACTCCTTCTGCACCAAGAGGGATAAAAGAAGAGGAGGATAGAAAAAACAGAAGGAGAGGGGGGGATAGAGAGAGAGAGAGAGAAATGAGGGGAGGGGGAGCAGGTGTGTGTTAGCACATGTGTGCACGCATGTATCTGTGTGTGTGTGTGTGTGTGTGCATGTGGGTGGCAAAGTGACAGGCGATGATTAGCCCAACCAGAGGAGGATATGTGGGAGGGAATGTGTGGGAGTAGTGGGGCTGGCTGGCGCGAGAGAGAGAGAGAGAGAGAGAGAGAGAGAGAGAGAGAGAGAGAGAGAGAGAGAGAGAGAGAGAGAGAGAGAGAG
>JAPQRQ010000027.1:26350647-26361945 GCA_037367365.1 Apogon talboti
AGAGAGAGAGAGAGAGAGAGAGAGAGAGAGAGAGAGAGAGAGAGAGAGACTGAGACTGTCTTTAGGCGGAGATATACACAAGTGGATTAAAAGAGCACTTATACTGTATAAACATACAGATGAACGTAGATTTATACCCTACAAAAATGCACACAGCTATGTAATTACAATAGGCATGAACACAACATGCATATATGTATAAATACATGCACACAGGAGTAGAATCCTGCGGGAACATATTGTGTTCAGAATGAATTAGAGCTCAAACTGGTGTGGTGTGTGTTGATTTATTGAAAATGAACACAGCAACGGGGGCCATTATGTCACAAAGTAATTTCATCCCCTGCTCTTAAGTGTAATGTTTATGTATGGGTGAAAGAAAGGAGGAGGAAAAGAGGAAGGAAGAAAGAAAAGAAAAAAGGAGATGGAGAACAGCTGCTGATTCCGAGGTGTGTAGGTGGGACCATTTGCAGCCTGTCTCCTGTAAAGCCTCTATGGAATTAACAGGCTTTAAAGAGGTCCAACAACAACTCCAACTAATACACACACACACACACACACACACACACACACACACACACACACACACACACACACACACACACACACACACACAAACGTACTGTATACGTCAACATGTGGAGATACAGTTAAAACCATACATAACACCAAGCCAATATTTATCTCTAATAGGATAATCTGCACAGCCATGTTAACAGTCATTTCCACTGTGGGCGGAGACTCCAAATCTGAAAAACAATGGAGGCCTGGGTGGAGTTAAAGTGGGAAACCCAGGAATAATGGAGCAGGGTCTGAAAACCACTAGAGCTGGGATGTTGTTTATCTCCATCAGTTAAAATGGGTTTCTATTTAGGATGAAGGCTCTCGACAAGACTTCTGCTGCTGCAGTTCTCTGTGTTGAAACAATAATACAAGATGTCGTAGATAACTTTGTGAAGTAATGCAGGATTATGACACAAACGTCATACTTACAGAGTATTTTCTGTTTATTGTGTTTTTGTTGTTATTTATCTCCCAGTAAAAAAACAAAATCTTCTTTCTTAATATAAAAACAGTCAAGTCTTTCAACTCTTCACATTATCTGTGAATGAACACAGAACGAACATACAAACTTATGCAAAAACCTTTAACATAACATGACAAGATAATTATCTAAAAGTGCCATCACGCCTACACTGATATTGACCGATATCAGCAAATATCTGCTGATATCGGTGTATCCCTATTGGAGACAATGTAATCTAAGATTTATTCATATTATATTTAATGACATACAGTATATTCATGTCATGTGATTTAATTACAATGAAACAGTTGGAAGTAACTTTAATTGTTGGGAACTGTGTATAAGAATATCAATAACGGTGATTAGTAATTGGATTGGATATTGTGATACTGGTCCATTCTGTTCTTCAAATTCACTGATGTTCTTCTATTGTTGTTACTGTTTATTGTTACTGTTCTGTTTTTGCCTGTTGTTTGTTTCCATTTCAGGGTCTGTATCCGTCTTTCTTTGTGTATAACCCCTGTCCTGTTCAGGTAATATCCATACAGTAATAAAAAATATTAAATTTAACCAATAGGACGAATTGATCTAAGGTCTAAAACCATCTTAGATAAAAACTGTGAAGCAACTCGTGGCCCCAGTACACTTATATTGGAGGCCAAATTGCTGAGCAGGACAGGTTAAAAAAAAAAAAAAAAAACAGGAATAGCAATAATATAAAATAAGTTTATATCTATTAATAGGTTCATATTCATTAATTGTGATACCAGGTTGGTTTTTATTTATAGGCAAAACCCCCCCCAAAAAAACCCCATATACAGTAAAATTGTGCATCCAGTAGAGTTAAAAACCTGTGTGCTTGTTGCTCAGTCAAGTGAACAGCTATAATTCAACTTTGTGCCCTTTCATCTCCCCCACTGTGTGGATATTTCTGTACTCTTCCTCCAACCAAACAGGAAACTTGCAGCTTTTTTGTCTCCCCGCTGCACCTGATTTGACAGGAGGTCAGGGCACTCGTATCAACCTTTGGGCGGAGAAAGTTGTGAGCAGGTGGCTGGAAAAACCAACGTGTCCCACGGGAACCACACATGCACGGAGGGGAACGTTGGGTGTAGCTGGTACACTGTTCCAGAGACAGGCATTAAACAACAGGAGCTAATATCTGTATCTGTATCTGTATCCCCAACCTTTGTTTGATAACTGCACAGAGCCATTCAGTCTTTGGAGTAGTTTGATAAATAGAAGCGAAAACAGACAAATATAAAAAGCGAGAGCAGATGAGTCTTCTGACCAGGAGAATGAGTCATTATAAACATGCAGATCTTCTTTCAGGCTTTCAGCTTTTGAAAATAGAATTGGCTTTCATTGTGCTCAAGTTTACTTCTAACATAAGAGGTGAGAACATGAAGATACTTCCATGACCATAAACGCACACAGAATGTATAAAAGTACAACTGGCGGTTCTAAATAGAACTAACAAGGGAAATCACCTGGAAGATCACGTCTAGCTTAGTTCTTCTTTAACAGGAGATACTGTGACTTGTGGTGATGTAGTGTGTGGTGAAAGGAGATCCTAAATCGTTCTCAGTCAGATCATGTACGTTTTAGTCTTTTTTTTTTTTTTTTTTGCACAAGTTCAGCTGAGGATGTGTGGTGTGGAGGAGCCCATCCTGTAAGTGAAGCTCAGTTCACCGTGGAGGTACGGCTGTAAAACTCTGGAATCAATGGAAAACCCTCATAGAAGCAGTGAGATACAGAGATAGAGGGGAAGAAAGGGGGGCTGCTCGCTGAATAAAACATCCTGAGAGCACTTTCATGTCAGTCCCTGTTGGCTGGGCTGGAGGAAACCCAAACTGAATCTCAGCTCCGCAGTAACAAAGGCCCCGTCAAATCAACAGCTACTTCTACACAGATCAACCAGCCCGAAAGCACAATCAGTGCACAGGGAATCTCTTCAAACATGAGCTGATTTCCCATGGGCTGGTGACAGCAAATACAGACACAGATCACCTAGGAAACTACTCACGACGAGAGGACCAGGTGTTAGTTCTACAATTGACCTCAATATTTGTGGCCAGAAAACACACACACACACACACACACACACACACACACACACACACACACACACAGACAGTTCACATGACATGCATATATACAGCACCACGCGCAGTGCATCATCTACATCTGTCACACCAGAGAAGCAACAAACCAGCCAACAGTCGCTTGAGGAGGCTTTCCTAATCTTCAGCTCAGATGAAAACATGTAACCATCATCTATACAGCCATGAATAAATAATGCTCACTTCCAATCTCTGTGTACAAAACGTACTAATCGCTGTTACTCATCTTTTTTCCCGACATTTCACAGATGAATTGAAAACTGCGTTTCCTCCAGGACACAATCCCACCACAGCTTATGCACTAAAATTATTCTGTATACATTTTAATTAAAAAAACACCTCCTGTATCAACCCACACATTTCTCTTTTAAAGCGACTTTGGTTTCTTATGTCTCATTTCAAACTAAAAGCTGATGTTGAAAGATGCACTTGTCCAACGCAGCTGTAGAAAGCCAATATGACAGTGAGCATGTGCACTCTTTAACCCTTTAAACCATGAGCCTAAAATGGTCCAGCTGGCCTTTTTTTCTTATTTTGACTATAAAAAGGTTAGAAAATATGCTGTGAGTGAGTCCGTTTGCCCATTTTTCCAGAGCATTTTTTTTCTAGATCCTTCAAAATCTAGCTGTCATTTACAACTTACTGCACGTTATAATACTACTAAAACGGCTTCTGCTCCAGCTTCTAGTACAGGCATGAGTGAAATTACCGTAATGACCCAATACAGCCTATAAAGCGCAACGTCTTAGCTTTCAGAAACCGTTGGAATTTTTCCAATTGCACCAACAGTCAAAGAGTTACAGCCATCCAAACTGCATATGCACACGGTGTGTCAGCGATGACGCGTCAGGTTTCAAAGAGTTAACTATCACTTACCCAAATCTTTAGATCCTTGACTCTCACTGGCCAGTTCACCCATTCTGACCAGAGCATCGAAGTAGCCTTTGGCAGCAAATGTCACATCTGCAAACAAAGGAACAAAGGGAAAAGAGCAAACTGGTTATTAAATTAAAGGTTACTGCAGTGTCTCTTTATTTATTATGAGCTATGCTTTGTGTTGTTTGCCTGTTTGACCATTGATGCAGCACACTTGTCTTATTCACAGCTGTTTTTTCTGGATCTTCTTTTCCTCAGAGTCATATGGAGTGATTTAGTTCCTCACCATCAGAAATGAGGCAGCACTGTTGCTACGTAATTACAGAAAATCATCTTGCAGGCATCCTGCATGCTTGATTGCAAAGAGGAAATTATTTTCTGACTGATAACCAGTGTGATTGCTAGGCAAGCTATATGAGCACTTAAGGTCTCATTCTTTTGTGTTTCCCCTTTCGATTAGCTTTATAACAGGAACGTATTTCAGCTTATTATCACCCCAGTGAGACTATAATCAATAGGGTTAATAGTATAAGGGTTTCTGTATTCCCACCATATGTTCCATTCAATGAAATCTGAATTAATGCTGCTTTTGACACAGTGGTGTTTCCTGGAAGCACATTTTCTGCAGCTTGCCGTGTGGTACATTTAGTATGACACTTTGCAATGCAGAAATTAGGACTTTATACTTTATGCTGTTGTGTATTTTAACTTCTAAAATCTGACAGTCGAGTCAATATTTGAGGGTATTTACAGGAGCTTGGAACAGTGCGACTGGGTGCTAGCGTGCGATAAAGCAGGTGGGCCAGTTTAGGCAGAAAAATCCCAGGGGATATTCCATTCAATATTTGCCAGCCAAAACCAGTGAGAGAACATTATTATCCCACCGGGGGAAAAAGCAATGTCATGCTGTTAACCACACGCTGTGATCCGCATGCTGTTACCAGCGCTGGCCTTTTACTTCTTCTGTTTTAGTTCATCATGTTGTCAATATAGGCTGTCCACTAAACAGCACTGGGACTTGTGGAGGGGACGTCTTTATTTATATACCAGTACAGAGACAGCATGACGACAGGCAAAAAGAAATGTACCACTGTATTAGTATATGCAATCACTGACTCTAAAGACCATTAAAATGGACATGGGCGTGGCATCACATGAACACAGATACATATGAGAGTAGAAATGTGTCTATTGGAAGAAAATCAGTGACACTTTTTCTTCATGATCATTTGTATCAAAGCTAAACTTAAAATATTATCTAACATTTACTCATACAATGTTCACATGTCTTGAAACTGTACAAGAATATGAGCATATAAAAAAAAATTTAAAAAAGAGGGCGGTTCATCCCTTCACTGTAAAATAGAATTGTTGTTCTAACATATTATTCTGTGTTAGAACAACAGCTGATTACTTGACTTGTTGTGATGACACAAAAATACAAGTTAAAAGTGTCTCAACTCTTAACTTGAAAATCCTTGTCTAACTTAATAAATTCTGTCGACTTGACTTCAGTGGCAGTTCAGGAGAGTGGGCGGAGTTAAGCCCTGCGTCATCATGTTTTGGTGGCGTAACATCCAAAAGCATCACGGTCAATTGTCAGGTGCCTTTTCCAGTCGTGAACTTATTGTTGAGCTTTTGTACCTTTTTTGAAAGCTGGAAATGCATTACACATTATTTTTTAAGAAATTGTCTCAACTGTATGAACTTCCACTGTAAAAAATTCTAGAAGCAAAAAAGATTTGGAACTTTGTATTTTTTTAACTGAAATTGCTGCAGCTGAACTGTAATAATAATAATAATGATAATAATAATAATAACAACTAACAAATCTGTGTCCAAAAAGCAAAGGCAGAGGTACACACAACATGGTGTATGTTTGGAGAACGAGCTGTTTGTTCATTTGTCAAACATTTAAGGCAGCCCTTTGACTCATAGTTTTAAGTTGAAACAACACGTTATATTTTACAGTGTTGTCTTCTCTCATTGACTTAGAGTACTCCTGGCTGCAAAGATCAATATCCACCTCAGCCCCTGTTCCTCCCTCTGCAGCTCTGTCAGCCTACAAAGGTCACATAATACAGTCAGCTCCCAGTGACTTCTACCTGTCTGCCATACAGTCTGCCAATCAGCTCATCTCCAGTGAATAATGCCCACTGCTTTTGGAGGTGATTTCTACAGCAGTCATGGTGACAGATGAGCCTTGTGCCTGCAGACAGCTGCCAGGTGGGACACATTTACAACAATAGCCTAGCAGGGCAGGCTAATCTAGCAGACAGATGCAGCCTGGCGATAGAGGAAGTCTCAGTCTTGAAGCCTCCGAGCTGTGCTCCAAGGCTGAGTTACATATGCTAATGCTAATCCCAATTACAGCTGAGTCAGTGGCAGAAGTTGAGCGTTCACTCATGGCTCTCTTACTGAGGGAACACCTGAGAACTGAGCCTCCAGAGCATCATGGTTGATTTCTCTTCATTCTGCTAAACAGGCCTCCTGCCTTCCTCTACGTGAACATCTGTGTGTCTGCACATGTGGGGGTTCTGTTCACGTGTGAGGTAGGGCGTTTGAGTGGAAGCTAAAACTGAATTTTCAGGTGAACTCCATTCAACAGCCTCTGTCTACCACAGATGCTCACACTGTTCCACTATAGTGAGTGAGTAAACAAGTGTGTGTGTGTGTGTGTGGCTGAGTAGATAAGCTGGATCTATACAGATACTTTACTTGTGAGTAATGAAATGTGTGGTGAGGGGCTCACAGAGACAGAAGGAGAGGATTAGCGGATCTCTGATTGCAAGGCAGACAGACAATCTGAAAGGGAGGGGCTCATCGGAGAACGACTGATCCATCACTCATCCTACCCTACAGGGAGGAGGAAGAACCACCTCTTAATCAGGACAACCAACCTGTTTCACCCTAACAATTCTGTCGAGGGATGCACACAACACATTTCGGGTCAGGTTTTGTACGCAGTTAAGAATAACTCGGTTGGTTCTTCTGGTGTCAAAGCTGTGGGAGACGCAGCGACTCACTGCTGTGTTGGGAAATCTGCAAGGCACCAATATTCAGATCAAGCTGCCACAAAGCCCATTTCTGGTGCTAAATAATTTCAGCGATTGCACCATATGGGTGGGAGTGTGTCCCTCCATCCCCTGCCTCTGTAAATCAGAGCCTCTTAGTCCTTTGGGTCCAGCCAATCCCACAAAGTGGGTCTTTAATGGCTCAGTGAGTCCCTACCAGTCTGTCTCCCACCTACACCCGGACTAGGATTAGTTACTGTGTTCCCTCAGGGGACACAAGCACATGCTTAGGAAAGGGGGGGGGGGGCGGCCCCCCTTAAATACTGGATTAGTTGGGCAAAGGGGGTCTGTCCTCACTTAAAGGTGAAGTGCTGTTTACAGGGAAAGTTTAGGTCTGTTGTTATCAAGTCAGGAGGCGAAGGACGGTATCTAAAACCCACAGTGTGTTGCCATAAGGGCTTTGTTTGTTTCCCTTTGTGAATATGAGTGAGGGTTACCCACTCCGGCATCAGATTAGAGAGCCTTCATGTTTCACTGAGTACACCTCCACTACAGACTACAAGACACACCAGAGGCTGTGCTCAAGATGATAAGGCTTATCAGTTTGGCAGAAATATAAATTTTGTCCTTTTTTACTTTGATAAAGAGAAAGAAATGGGTAGATAGATATACCTAAGGGGGAGAAACAGAGACAGAGTGAGCTCCGGCTTGGCTGTGTGCCTAAACCTGCAGCGAAAGAGGGACCAGGGCGAAAATAAATGTGAAAAAAAAAAAAAAAAAACTACTTACTGGCGAGGGCCTTTTCATAGTTCTTCCCCATGGCAACAAAGTTCCGTAAGCAGGGGTTGAACTGCTCCATGATGGTCTGAAAAAGAAAACAAGAGATAAATGTGAGGTGGTGGTGGTTTCACTTATCAGCAGAACGGGTCAAGGGCAGAAAAGACTCGCACCTCGCTCTATTCATTCTCTTTCTATTACGCATTCTTTTCTCTTCTTCTCCTTGTGTTTCTCTCGTACACAAACCTCCCTCCGCTGCACTAAATCTGTCTTGTACAGAGTAAAAAGCCTTTGGATGCACTCGCTGGTTGCCTTGAATGCAAATGAGGGCAGCAACAGGCTCCTCCACCCACATCCTGCCCCCTTATAGTTACAAATTGTCTAGGTGGGAGAAGGTAGAAGTGGCAGGGGGTGGTTAGTGGAGGAGTGTGAGAGCTACTCGTAAACTCAAAGAAGAGGCTGTGATATGGGCATTGGACAGAGTAGCTATCACTATCCAGACTTGAAAATGCTGCTACAACTACACAAGGGGTGTAGTATTGACTGTATTGCTTCCACTATGATGAGGGCGGTCACAATATTGATATTTGAGACATCTGTCACACAGTTAATATCAATTAACTGTGTTACTGTTTACTGTTCTGTTGTTACCACCAGTGTGCTACAGTTTAATGATACACATACACTTTATGAAGATGGAGTACATCCCTTTATTGACACAGACTTTTGAAGCAGTTTAATTAAGCTGCGGTTTGCCTTTTGTAAATAAAAACCGAAACACATGACGAAAACATACGAAGCTCATTACTGAAAAAGTGGACCATGTAGCAGTAGAAAAATGAGTAAATAAGATAAACTGCTGCAGTGCTACTTGGACCGTCTAGCAGAAGACGATGACGACAATAAAAGAGCTCAGGTCAAATGATGGAAAACAATGCAGAAATAATCATCAAATATGCATCTGGAACATACCAATAAACTAGTTTTACTCACACATACACTAAAAATAAAAGATTTGGTCAAAATTACAACAAATATTATACAAAGCAAGAAATAAATGACTTCCAAGTAACATACAGAAATTATTCACAGATAGAGGATGGTTATGAGTACAGACGGAAACTAAATATGAAATAGCATTTCGCAGGAACAAATCTGGAACAGATGTGCATTTAATGTTGTGGAGTGGTTTTATGGAATAGAATGGAACTAAATATCAAACCGTGTGAAAACATCACAAAATTTAAAAAGATGTATAAAAAACCTTTTTTCAAGAGATACAGTAACAATGAACATGAGTACAACAGTAACTGTTAATGATGGTATGTAATCATTTATTCTCGGTTTTTATAATTTAATGACTGACCTTCTCTTTGTTATGGTCTGTATACATTAGCTGATTAACCAGGTCATGTAAAATTGGGGACAATAGGACCACATAAGCTCAGCTTCTTCCCACTGCTTTTTGGATATAAAATATTGTTAAAGAGCCACAATGAAACTGTTCTACATTTGTGTGATGTTTGTTTTCTTTTTTGGTGGATTTATTTCCATATATTGGAATGTACTTTTAAATCTGGAATTTCTTTTGCCCACTTATGTTGGAAATAAACTCTGTATCTATAACATTTCTGTTACTTACACATAAGATAACTATGTAAAAAAAGTCAGAATTGTCTTAATTATTTATAAAAACACGATTCCAATACCCAATCCCTATGCACAAAACAACTAGAAACATGTCTTTTTTTTCCATTTTATGTTACTAGTATAGTACAAACCTAACTAATCTAGATACAGATTTCTTTACAGACATATATTGAAGCTAATGAAGAGGAGTCATTTAGTGACGCCATCAGAGAGCAGATCTCCACCAAAGCCAGCACTACATTCTTCTGCTCATTCCACATAATTATAAAACCACTAGTGAATGGATGCTCTTGTTGTGATTATGCAAAACAATTGCAGTTCGCTAAATAACTGCAGTATGCTGATTATGTAATAATTGTGCTAAGCCTATTTATGGACAAAACAAGAAAAAACAGTGATTATAGCAAAATACTGTATATTGGTAAAAAAAAAAAAAAAAAAAAATCCAGATTCTGGGAAATGGGAAGGCACTCAGTGTAGATGTATGATAAACAATAGTGGCAGTAGTATGCAGAGTAAATGTAAGAATCTACTGCATTAGTGTGAGGGAGAGTCGGTGTAAATTCAGAGAATGCATGACGCCTGACATCTCCCACCACCATTGTTTCCTCCACTTCTCTTCCATCTCTCCTCTCCTTCCTCCTCTGCTCCTCCAGGGCTTCCTCCAATTAGTCGGTCCCCAGTCAGCCAGTCAGGAACAGCCAGGGGACAGAGACAACCACAACACTGCTGCAGCAGCAGTCCCCACACAAGCCATCAATACTGCAGTAGAGCACTTAATAATCTACTTCTAGCCCAGATTCACAATGTGGCAGAATAATACAGCAAGATGCCACCGGTCTCAACCTGAAACAACCCCAGTCGCTCAACCTGAAAATCCTATCGTCTTATCTTCAGTCACACTTGAGCATTTTCACTTTTTTTCCCCCTCATCTTGCTGTCTGTCTTTGGTTTTTAATGAGTGCCACAATTTAGCTCCGTGTGCATTACTGTGTGTGCATATGTGTGTTATGTGTATCGCGTCATGAATTACAGTTCAAGTGGTTTGAGTGCAGCATTATACGCCTACAGAACAAAAAGCAATGAGTCAGAAAAAAGCCACCAATACTTTAATTACCGACCAATTCTACTATGCCTCTGCATGACTGCAAATGCATCAAAAGTCTGTACAGCAAAAAACAACACTGGACTGCAGTACAAAAATAGGCTCACTATGAAAGAGGATATATTCAGCCACAACCATTTCCAACTGTAAAAATGCAGACTGAGCTAATTATGTTTTTGTTATTTAGACCAAGGATAGATATGGTAAATTATTGAGTTGAGTGTTTTTTTTTACATTAACATTTTTGAATAATTGGTTTTAATCCTGTATCTGATAAAATAAATTAACATAAAAACCAATACTTTGTCCTTTTGTCTATCGTTACCACTCTATGGTCTGGAGCAACATCCTGGCCTTTATCTGACTTATCGCACATTACAAACATATAAACACTGAAAAAAAGGATTTATTTACTAGTACTTCCACTCACATTATTGAGAAAATTGATGTAAAACATAATACGCCTGTCCTTTCTTTAATTTGTCTTAGAATAATATTCACAGATATCAAATGAATTAGATTAATCAAGGTTTTGCTTCCTGAAAATCATGAAAAATGAAGAAAATGCTAAATTGAGATTAAATGAGATTATTGAAGATCTTTCTTGCTCTCAATTAAAAAACTAAAATGCACCCTGTTTTTTTCTTGTAATATATTAAGTGTCCATGTGTTTCCTCAGTCATAGATGGCACACTGTTTTAGTAAAGAAAGTATTTTTCCAATCAT
>JAPQRQ010000027.1:26362045-26376797 GCA_037367365.1 Apogon talboti
ATTTTATTGTTTTTTTTCCTTTTTTATTTATTTATTTTTTAATACTGAATACTTTTCTAATACAACATGCATTACAGTTTCACCGTCACCCCTCCGAATGGCTGCCAATACCATGAAATTACAGTTTACCGTCTGCCCTGCAGCCTCTAACAATGTGCTATTTCACATCCAAATTAACGGCAACACAGAGTTCACTGAACAACAATCTAGTTCAACTGTTGTTTGTACACAGAAAACCTCTACAAAAATACTCCACTTTGACAAACATCTCAGCGGAGGAACATTCCTTTCACCGCCGAGATGCTGACATATAGCGGATCTCAAACTCTCTCCCCC
Organism: Apogon talboti; assembly: GCA_037367365.1. Taxonomy (NCBI): domain Eukaryota; kingdom Metazoa; phylum Chordata; class Actinopteri; order Kurtiformes; family Apogonidae; genus Apogon; species Apogon talboti. The sequence continues at coordinate 26,362,382 of JAPQRQ010000027.1, forward strand.
CCGTTAAAATATTAAAGTACACTAAGAAGTGGCTTTCAGACTGCGGGTTTAGTGTAGGAAGCATTGGGGGGGGGGGGAACGACCAGCAGCGACTCTGGAAAGCAGCCGCTGCGACCTCCAAGCTTTAGCCACGAGGTCAGCTCCCCAGAGTGGAAGAGGGACTGTGCGTCTCCACTCCAGTGCCCATCAGTGTTTCTGGCTGTCAGGGCTCTGACAGGGTGCCTTCACCCCAGAGACAGAGCCCCACTGGCAAGCATGCACTTGAATGAGCAGAACCATCTGCAAAAAGAAATGTCCCCCCTACAGGGTTCAGGATCCAGACACCTACACTAGAACATGTCGCTGTCACGCTGATTAACCCTCATTAGGTGTAAGCACTTGGACAAAATCTAACAGGGCCTGGCAGAACACTAAAAAAAATTATGATACACTGCAAGCTGTGTGTTACTACAGCAAATATTAACAGTTTGACAGCATAATGGAGTATCTGGTTCGATATCCAAACTCAAATCTTAATACTTTCCATGCATATGCCACTTTTATGCATGTATTAATGATATTATATAAATAGACCGTTTCAAGTTATGGTAAATGGATTTATTTCTTATAGTGTAAAACGACTAGGGTGCTGAAACATAAGACTAAAGACTTGAAACAGACAATATACATTAAAATCACACTGTGGTACATGAAAATGCTTTGAATGTAGAAAAATACCAACAAGATCTAACATAAAATGAAAGGCTGATCCTGTATAGTGTAATGTTAAAATGGAATATTTATGTTAATGTTATTAGCCTTGATGACATCCAAATATTATTATTATTACTGATTCTTTCTCTCCTCCATGAATAATAACCAGGTGTGGAAAAGGAACATAGCTATGTGATTATTATTAAAACTATAAATGTGCGTCTGTTGTTTATTGATTCATCTTTTGAAATACTGTTCTAAATAAAAAACTCTAAAGGAAATGTAAAATAGGAATTGAAAAAAAGGAAACACCATGAGAGCAAAGGTATGAGTACTAAAGGTGTTGGAGTATTTTAAACAGCACCCGGCCCTGTGTGTGACCACCTCTGCAGAAATAGCCACCTGAAAATTAACTTCCTTCACTGACTCTAAAAGAAGCAGCAGCCACTTAGTACTTTCTAAAGTCTCTGCTCATCTGACCTCTTTTTTGATAGATGTGTGCTCCCTTTAGGGGACTGAACGACTCCCCTCTGCCCGTCATTAGGCTCTGCCCTTCAGCGGGCAGGTCTAGCACCGGCTTTAGGGCAACAGGGGCGTTTAAGGGTCGTCTGGTAACATAACCACATAGAACTCCCTGGGTATGACTAAAGCCTTATCAAAATAGAAACCCGAGTCGATTACAAAGCAGTCACAGGTGTGGCTCCACTATCACATGAAGTTTTGTTGACATTCCATCAGTAGGTGTCTCAAACCCTGAAACAAGGCAACCATTACTCAAGCCAAGGCCAACAGCACCACCACACAGTTCATTTTAATGGATTACACAACAACTGGAGCTCGAATGATCAGTCTGTAGCACCCACCTTTTTGTAAAATTGATGCAATCAAGCCAGTGTTTATTCAACAGCTGTTGCTAGGTTGATTAACTGGATAAATCTCCACTGTTTCCACTGAGGTTTCTTGATTTTGGTCAATTTTAATGGAGTAGATATTGGTTTTGGGGGCTGGTGTTTACACAAACAAAGCAACAGGAAGACAGAAATGTGGCCTGTGGCAAATTCTACCTTTTCATAGACAAAGCTATGGATCACAGAGATGAATCTATGAAATAATATAGAGGTGCAGAAGGTCATTCATCTCTCTTCCATTATAAAAAGCACAGGAATGCATGCAAAGTTCACCCCAGCTTTTTTTTTAAAGTAGAACTGGTTTGATTGCCCAAATCCCTGCAGGGCAAATGTTTACTTGTTGCAACAGAGAAGCCCAACCTTTACTGCCCGTCAAACATTGACTTCTGGAATGCAATATGTCCTGGTATAGGAGAGAAAACCTACAGTACATCAGTCTGCAGTATTTACAGTGCATAAGGTGTTTGTATAAATAAATAACATATGTCTGCATATTAAAAAAAAGATTATGTGAAATGATGTGATTGAGCAAGCAGGGTGGTTTGGTTCAGATGTGTTGCAGCATATATCAAACCAGGAGTCGAACATGTTTTGCAGAGGTGGAAGAAACCCCACAGACAGCATTTGATCATTTGTCAGAAACAAATCAGCTACCGCCCAAAGATTGTCGAAGAAACAAAGAAGACGAGGCAGTAAATGCACCACGACCGATGAACAATAAAGTCTGTTCTTTAATGGGTGTGATGTTTCTGTCCACGTCCCCAAACCGTCTGATCACATTCATTTCAAAACTTTATTCATTAGTTGGACTTGAACCGTGTCTTTACCTTATAGACGTTTTCCGTCAAGCGGTGAACCTCGTCGGTGCGAGACATCGTCAAATCTTCAGCCAGGACCATAAACGATATTTTCCGTGGAGCGTGTATCCGTGTAAAAGGGGGGAAAGGTTATATACACGAGTTTGATCAAACAATACGGCAGGCAGTGCGACTGAGAGTCAGGCGATGCTGCGCTCTCGAAACCCCACTCCAACTAAACACACCTTCCCTCTCCACAGCTGACAGTGCGGCGCTGCCTTTACGAACGCTGCGAAAGCTCGGGTTTCCCGCAATCTGACAGAATACAAGGTAGTTTTGTCTTTTTGGCTGATAAGATTGCCAAATTACAGCTACCACTTCCTTACACCACTCCACTATTGATGTGTCTATGATATACTCGTAATTTATTTATTACCTATTGACGCTTGAGTCCTGGAAACACAGTATTCACCACAGCATTTTAACGCAGCACCATCTTGTCAAAGTGGCCTCCAGATTTGGTGCACGCCCCGCTTTATTTCTGCACCAGTTGATTTTCAACAAACCTACAACATTCAGCACATATATTTACAAAACAGTGATAATAATAATAATAATAATAATAATAATAATAGAAATACATTTCGTCATTAAAAAAACAATCAATTAATCATTTTGTTGCCTATTTATATTTAAACATCTTTGCATGACTGTAAGGCACGAACACAAATCTACTATTGAAATCCATCAATAAAAAACAAAAACAACATAATTTATGTTAGGAAGTGTCTCTGCCTTTTGTAAACGGCAGACCAGACCAAACTTGTTATTTATGGTCCCTGGTGTAACATTCAGACAGAGAAATGGCTGCTCTAAATAAAATACCATCCGGGCAAAATGTCAAAACAAACTGATTTATAGACCTTTGTATATAACCTTCATTTTTAGTGTCCCATCTAGTTTTCTGTCCCTGGGCATTAAGATCTTCAGCTATAATAGAAGAAGTAGCCTGTAAATCAGAACGTCATTATATAAACCACTAAGTTTCTATCTTTCTGGTTGCATAATTCAATGAATAATTGTATAACGGCCGCAGTGTGGTAAACCCACCTTGACTGACAACACTATAGGTGATGCTTTTCTCACAGTAAATTATTTGTGTTAACTATACATGCAAATTAGTCTGTGTACCGGTGAGTGCAGGAGATGTAAACACTACATTAGCTTTCCTCTCCAAACACATCCTACATATCAACAAACTGAGTTTTCTACTTGCTGTCAATAACTGCATACTTCACTGATAGATGAGAATAAGACACCTGTGCACTGAGGAGTCAAAAACTAGCAAACAGTGCCCCCTTCTGGACAAACGGTCGTACATAAAGTTCCGTCGTAAATAAATGGATCAATCTGTAGACATTTTAAATTGCAAAAATAAATACATAAAATGAAATAAGTGTATAAGTGATACAAAAGGCAGGGAAACGTATTGTTGCCAGGGCTCTATTTAATAGGTAAAACAACTGAATTATGTGTGTAAAACATCTAAAAATCGGTCCTGTCAGCCAGTTCCACCACAACCAGAGCAGTTACAATGTGACATTGCTTTGTTAATTCAAGTCAGACACAGAGGAACAGGATGATTTACTTCATTTAAGCAATTAGTCCAGAGGAGTGACGAGTCAGAGTACAGACAGAGCACTGATCCTGTTTCACAAAGTAGATGAAGTACCCAAGACAGAGTCTGCAGGTCCCAGCTTTACCCAGGAACCACTGAGAAGCAAATACTGAAAAGAATCGAATATCCATCTGTACAAAGACAGCGGACTACGAGTACTGGGAACTCAGCCTTAGGATATCAACCACAAATCCAGTCCGTTAGGCTGCCAGCATTTCTCTGTCTGGCTTGTTTTTCGCTTCTCTTCTCTCTAGAAACACAAACATCAGGACAAAAAAAAATAAAATAAAATACTATCAGTTCAAATTGCAAATAAGTATGTTTATTGTGTGGAAAAAGGAAAACCAATACCTGGTTCGGCCTCAGCTGCCTCCGGGACTTCTGGTAGTGGTTCAGTTGGGACCTCTGGAAGTGCTACATCTTCTCCCTTTTAAAAAAAAAAAAGTCAGTTGAGCAGAGAAGGAAACCTATAATACATCCTGTAATTCACTGCTTGGGAGACCAATGGATTTGTTTCAGTTTTCCGTTTAAAGTCTGATACGTAGGATGTATACGTTAATGATTTCAGATTAAGATGACGGCCCATCAAAAACGCTTAGAGAAACACTTTTGTGCATTTGCAAACTATGGGAAATAATGATTATTCCATTTGGATCCTCAACAGTTTTACTCTGATAGCTTATTGGACTGCAAATTAATTATTCACAGTGAAATACAATTGATTTATTTTACTTGTATAATTGGATCAAACGCAACTTTAGAATTAGTTTCTCTGTTCAAGTGTGAAATGTGATAATTTATGTAATTTGATTGGCTTGAGAGTGTGCGTCATTTTGGAATAATAAGTCAATTACAAAAGACGGAGAATCTGCAGAGTTTTTAATTATAATGAATCAAACAAAGTCAAATTTACAACTGTTTCAATTACACCCTATTATTACATTAAAATTATAGTGTGACTTTCCTCCAAACGGTTCTAATTTTGCACCCTTTTGAGAGGCAGATATTGCAGTATCGGTATCTCACATTCAGTATGAGGTGAGAATACAAAAAATGGAGTTTTCATATTAAATTCCCACTTCAATTACAGCTTTAACCTCGGTATCGATCGTCAGAAGTGCAAGGTGTCGCACAGCCTCATAACTATAAATGTGAAGAAGTTTGCTGAAGAAAGTATGCTCAGCAGACAGTCTGTTGAACCTGTGCTGATGCTGTTACACCCACCTGAGTGATAGCTTCCAGCTCTGCTAAAACATCATCCTCGTCCTCCTGTGTCAGAGCTCCGGCCAACATTTCATCTATTTGCTGCAGGGAAAAGCGTGAGCATTATCCATGAAGCAATGACAAGTTTTTCTGCATATTTAATTTGACTTTTTTTAATATAATAATAAGAATAACAAATACAATAATAATAATAATAATAATAATAATAGTTTCAGTAAGTCATTTGTCATGAATTAAGCTATTTCCACATTTTAATAACATTACAATCATTTAAATATCATCATCTGCATTGATTAACAATTATAAGAAAAGACATCTTGGTCAGCTGTACTTGACTAACATCAGGAATACATTTACCCTTTGATATTCAATGGATTCCTGTGTCTCATCCAATATTCTCTCCACATCTTCTATTGACATTATCTATTGCAAAGAAGAAGAAGAAGCCAATGTTACAAAAGTATTGCAAATAAGAAAAAAAAATCTTCCCATATTCTGGCCTGTTTTTGAAATTCCTGAGAAAGATCTGTATGCTGTATCCAAGGATGTGCAGCAGTCACACCGCTGTAGTCAAGGCTTTACTTCTTAATCCTTTAATCTTCAGACAATGTGCACCAACGATGTTAACACAAACCACAACCTGTCTGTGTTGCTCAATTCTCACCCAAGGATCATATTAGAGAAAGTATCAGTGGAAAATTTGACATTGTTAAAGTATCCCCCCACATAACACAAGCTTAACAGGGTATTATTATGACAGGAGGGCATAATTCTAAACACAATGCAGGAAAAAATACATAGAAATAGACCTACCTCATGCATACGCTTCAGACAATCATTGCCAACCTTAAGCCCTTCGATGACTTTCATCTCAATTTGCATGAACTCAATATCTTGGACCTGTTGATAAATATTTATGTGTAGAATAAAAGTTTTTTTTTTTTTTTAAAAAGTACACACTTCCTTACATGCATGACCAACAAACAAAAACAACATAGCTGCACTTAGAAATAGTCATATACTGTAAGCTGTTTATTGTGCCAATAAGTTACTGATTTTATGTGCCACTGCAGAGTAAACAATCTGTAGACATGTGCTGCACCTTATCACATTTTTGCAGCTCAGATCTACCATGAAATTTACAGATAATCTGCTTAATACAATTATTACACAAAAGGAGATTACTTATCAAAACAGGTGTATATCAAAAATTAAATTAGCTGTTCCTAGTTCATTGTCATTAGTAAAATACAACAGTAATAGCATTAAACACAACAAGAGTTACCATGCGCTCCAGGTTGGAAATCTGATTTTCAGTCTTGTCTAGTAGCTGATCCTGATATCGCTTCTTCTTAAGAAGCAGCAGTGCCTTTCTGTAATAAAAACAGGTCGAGTAAAGGGTTATTTTGACTTTGTAATGTATAGCCACGTGCACTTAGATCTGACACTTGGAATAAATTCAGTGAAAACGTTTAGTGCTACTTCTGTGCTATGTACATTTGTTTACATTACTGTGTCTGCCTTCATTAATTTATTGAATAAGCTTTATGAGCTAATTAGCATTCAGTTTCAATACTTACTCTTTTTTTCCATCTTTTAACAACTGCTTTGCCAGAAGCCGCTCTTTCTCCAGCTGTAGTGTGATTCTCTTTTGGTACTGCTTTAATTTATCTCTCTGCTGTTTCAGTTGCTAGAAAATAAGATCAAACCTTATGTTATCAAACGATATATCTTACATATAGTAAAATAAATCAACAATACACGTATTATTTGGTTGGATACCATACAGGATACAATTAGTAACAATAAATAATAATAATAATATTAATAAAAATACAAGATTCCCAAAAACTACTAAGGATTGATGCTATTACTACATTGACCCCATCAGTATCGTGGTTTTGTATTTTCCCGTTCATTAATAAAAGTTTATCAAATATTCTGCAACAGAGGCAGTTGTGTTACTTTACTACGTAAGAAATCAAGTTCCAAAGATTAGTTATGATAAAAATTCGAGGATGATGCTGCTGCTAACTATGAGCCACAGCAGTGTGCGGCAGGAAGCTAACGCTAGCATTGCATTCACATAACGGGACTAAGCTGACAGCCGCTCACCAAAACAGCTTTGTCCTGTTCCGTTACACGCGAGGGTCGACCCTTTCTCCCAAAAACGTTTCCCATTATTCAGCCACATCGCCACTGCGTCCTCGCCATCAAGAGAAAAAATCCGACTTTACAATGCACATGTCCTCATAGTAATTCAAATCCAAATACGGCTAGTAAGCTAACTTGCTACCATCATGTTCATGGTTTTTCCGGGTTTTTTACGGCGAGCGCAGCAGGACAAACATTATGTCCATTTCGACTTCTGTCCAGTGTAGGGACGTATTATTATTCTTTGTTAAAGGCGCTTTAATTGAATGCTGCTGCTTCTTCTACTATTACTAGTGTAGGTATATAAGTGCAGTGGTATCCAACTCTAACTACTGCTGGTTTCATGGTATGTTCAAGTCAAAATTAGGCATGGAAATAAGATCTTTTATTAATATCAACAGAGCTTTTCTCGGAGTTTAAACCTGAAGACTAAACCCATGAGTTTTAAATTGAGAGAAAGTTTGGTTTCTTCTTTAATAACAAATTCTGTTTTTCTTATCTGACAAGGAAAAACCTAATTTCTGCAGCTGTCTTACCTTTGTTGACGTACGGTGATCTGTTCTTCATGACTGCACCTAAACAGCACATAAAGAAATTGGATTGGGTTTGCCTCTGTGCACACTGTATTTCATCTCTGGCTGTGGAAATGGTGTTCACCAATGTACTCTGTATGCAATTGCTAAGTCTCCTTCTTTGATTGTTTACCAACTCCCACAATGGTTGACATTTACCTGTAAATCTCTCCTAGGCTGCTTCGATCTTATCTTTGTTCATACATGTGTACGACCTAAAAGCAATATGGTCTGTGTTCTTGAACAGGGTTGGGTAAAACAGCTTCTTGATGTGCAGCCCCTTCTTCATCAAATGTTTTAACTTCTTCCCACTCATTTTCAGATGTGTAAATAACACTTTAATTATATGAAATATTTCTTTGAATATAATAATATATAATAATATATATATAATAGTATAAACTGCTTTTTGTTTTGTTTTTCTGGTGGTCATTTGCTTCAGGCATTTGCTTTTGTTGTTGTATTGTCTTTTTTATGTCCAAATTGCAACATGCTTTCATTCATTTACAGAAGAAACGGTCAGAACTTATTGCTGTTGGGGACATTAAGTCTATTTTAAAGGGCTGAGGAAATAATTCTCTAAGTCCAAATCTTGGACTGAAACCTAGAAGATTGTATGTAACCTGATATTGTATTTTATGTATTTGTAGTGTATTAACAAGTGTTTTGATTTTTTCTAACTATGTCTTGTTTTGCCCAGGTTACTCTTAGAAAAGAGATTTTTATACTCTCTGAAGATTTCACCTGGTTAAATAAGGGATATATACAGCATATAGAAACAAAACTGAGATTCATCAGAATGTTAAAGACATGCTCTCTCAAAGAAATGGGAACAGACATCACCAGTGAGACACCAGGGACCACCAAGTGGGCTCCAACATTTTCTGCTGCCTGTGATGAGACATAAAATGTTGAATAATATTCAGCAGAGAGCACTGGTGCTGGTATGTTGATAGAGTAATTTGGAGGGGCTCAAATATTTGTGACGGTTTTTAGTCTTTCTGGCCAAAAATGGATCTTTGGATAATAGAAGCTGCCAACTCCTGTCGTATACTACAGGTTGATCTGTAGATATTCATTAACATGGGAATGATCAAAGTCAATGCCAAAACACGAAGGCTCCCACAGCTTGCCTGTATTCCCCAATTGGAAATTAGAATTGTTTTCAGGCCAAAACCTGAAATAATCAAAAAATTAATCCAATCAATTAAAAGTAAGAGTAGAAAAACACCCAATGACATTAAAGAGAAGAATAAGGCAACACACAATTATGAATACACTTTATTCCCAAAACATTCGTGTAGTTGGATACATTATCCAATTTATGAAAACAGCATACAGAGAATTTATCAGTGGTTGAAGATAAGTTCATACCTTCAGTACTTTGGAATGATGGGAGAGACGCTACTATTCTATTTCATGTTTTACCAGCTGCCAATGAGTATTGGCACTGGTTCTCTGGAGGTTCTGAGTACATCCGCATGGAATTGCTTTACAACGCAGGAATAATTAAAATACAGTTCTGTACACACTGAAAGTTCTGTTTCAATTGTCTTAATTGCTGCAAATGTAGCACAGCAGTTACAAAGGCCTGGATGTGAATGTAACGAAGGTCTTTGCTTAAATAGTGTCTCGTGTGCAACTGTGGTTTAGTTTTCAATGTGATAAAGCAACATCCACCCTCCCCCAGTATTTGAGTATTTGACTTATCCATACAAGCAGGTCATACAATGCAATACAGCGTTAAAGGACAAAAAAAAAAAGGGGGGGGGGGGGGCTTCAACCGGTGGCACATATACAAGTAGAAATTAGGAAATTTCAACAAATAGCAATTACCCACAGCATAGAAAAGTATATTGGATTTAAAATGAAACTGTCATTTTTAAGGTGGTGTTGCTACTGTTTTACAAAGTTATTCCTTTAGAAATGACACAAAGGCCTCAAATATCAAGCAGTTAAGTTATTGCCAAATAGTGAGTGCTTTACAAACGTCTCTTGGTCATCTCACTAAACATACAAATGCTGTCCATTATGATGATCATGTCCATGCAAAGCCACTTGAGAGCAAAAAACAAAATTCCAATTAGTTCAAAGGTTCTTAGTTTGGCTAATAGTAATTTTCATATGTTGTAACAATAACAGTAATACCAGCTCCCTCTGTTCAATACTGTATCCAGGGCTTTGGCAGCACAACAGCGGCGTGTTACTGAGGTAATTGCCTCATTTTATGTCTCAGATGAGGACGGTGGGCTACAGCTCCTGTAAACAGGATTATGCCGTGAAGACATCCTCCTTGGTATGAGTCCAGAGTCTCAGACTGTGTGCTTCTCTGAAAAGTATTCAATGATTCAGTAGATTTCAGGCTACACCTGGAAGTCAGTCCCAAAGTGCCTGATCTGCGCTTCAGCCATAGATAGATAGGTGGTCCTCATACTGGGCGAGTACTGCAAGGAAAAGGGAAGGAGTCATTATCTTCAAATACAGTGAGATAAAAAATTAAAATGTGCGATAAGTTAAGGAAGTGTTCTGATCATGAGCTGCATTAAATGAGGATGTGATATCAGACAATGTTTTTTTTTTAGAAAAGTAGGGAATTAAGAAGAGGGCTAAGACTAGACAGAGGTCATGAGTCTGGGGGTCGCAGAATAATTACACTCACATGTAACACAGAGCCAGAAGGTCAAAGGTCACACAGCGGAGGTACAGAGCTTTCAAGGGGTTTGCGAAATTTGGGTTATTGGATCAAATATTGAATAGAGCTATATTAGGAAAACCCACAGGCTGTTTCAAGGAGTGGGATGAAAATGAAATCAAACAAATCAAAAAGCAGTTAGGCCACAGAAAACTTAGGGATTTTAAAAGTCTGAGTACAAGAATGAAAAGAAAACAAGGTTAGTGAAAGAACACTGGTTAATTTTGTTTGAGGCAACATGAAAGCATAGAACGACGCAGCACAATGATGCTTAAGAAATAACAACAATAAACAGATAATGTATAGTTTTGTTTTATGTCCGTTCTTATGACTGACTGAGAAAGATGTCCGCTCAAAATTGGTCTCACAGCGGCGGTGTAAAATTGTAAATAAATCTCTCTCTCTCTCTCTCTCCCCTCTTTCTTTGTCTTTTTGTTTTTTCCCCAATCCTTCAAAGATGTTTCAAGTCTATGGCATGCTGTGAATGCAGTTCAAGCCCTGAGTGAGGCAGGCAAACAAAAAACTTAACATGAAAGAAACTTCACCTGAAATAAACCTAAACTGCAGTTTTTTTTCCAGTGCTATCTATTATTTAGCTCCGGTTATGAAGACACAACACGCGGCTATATGGGCTTGTCGATTAAAACCAGATATGTGGTGTGAGGACGAGCAGATGGGCTTTGTCTGTGTAATGCGTGGCACATGGCAGCTTAATATGGACTAAATTGTTGCCTTATAATGGGCAGAAATTCAGTTCAAGGCAACAGTTAAGAAGCACATTAGCGTATACTTAGATCCTGACGCCTGTATCTGCGTTGAAATATGACTGGGCTAAAAAGGAGCGCACTTCAGCCAATGGCCAGCAGAGGGCAGTCTTCCATCGCCTGGAAGCCACAGTTACTATCTCCCCTCACTGGGTGCTGACAGTTAGAGTAGAAGGCACATGCATTGTTAGGTACATGGTGCTGATGTGCATGCTTCATGTTAGCGCTGTAGCAGTTTGAGGTCAGCGGTGTCACCCAACCACCATTATACCAGGGACACCAGACCCTTATAGGGCCAACGCACCGAGGGCGGCGGGGATCCTCCCCCTATCACAGGTATGTTCTCATACCGAGGACTGCCTCCAAACAGCATGGCCTGATTCCTGTGACAGAGCAAGAAAGAAAGGCGGTAAAGGTTGAAGATAAAAATGCAAATATACTGTCATTGTATATCCATCTTACATGTACTCAGGGGGTGGCATAGCATTAGAGGCATATTGCGGAGGTGGATGAAGGCTGGTCTGGCTGCCGAGGCTACTGGTATAGCTACAGAAACTGTGGATGTTAGACCTTCTGGAGTTGTATGAAATCCGCCGTGCTTGAGGGTTGAACGGATCCTCCTCATCTATGTCGTCATATTCCTTGTCCCTGGATAGAAGTTGAACACCAGTACATTGAGCGCAGACACAAAGACAGACAGAGATGGAGAGAGTGCACGAGTTAACGCTTTAGAGGAGTGCGCAGTGTGCAGTGAGTAATGGCGTAAGGGGGTCGCGTGGTGCTGACCTGCTGCCCATTATGGTCCACACTCTGAGAACCGTGCACAGCATGGCAGAGAGTGCACAGGCGGCCAGCAGAGAGAACAAAGAGAGGTAGAGGAGCCCTTCCACCCCATCATAACACACACCTATTAGGGCATCCAGGTAGTTCTGGGGGATGGATACAAGAAGTCAATTATTGGCAGCATCAACTCAGAATAATACCTTGAACAAAAAACAGTCCTGCTTTGAGGTAGAATTGTAGTGAATGACTTGTCTTGTTTCTAAGCCCAGAGATGGCTTCTATAAAGTAAAATTACACCATAAAACTGCACTGGAGTAATGGAGGATACAGGTAAACATGACATGGGCTGATGTGCTACTTAGACAGTTTTGTTCATAATGTATTTTGGGGATCTTAAAATTCATTTCTTTAATTTTCTGGATATATAAAGTCGGAATGATTTTGTTTTCATACACATTCTTCTTTATATTCCTATCTATACACAGCAGTAATCACCTTTGACCAGCTGCGATTATTACACACCGAGCCCCAGTTACACTATATGTATCAAGAATAAATAATGGTGTCACAATCATTTCACAGATAGGCTTGAAAACACTATTGTACATATATACTGTATACTCTTGGCTGCTTTATCCAGAGATGGTGATTCAAATACAGCATTCAGACTTCTGCTTCCAAGTGTATGCTTTCTCTCTTCATGTTACTGATGCATTCTTTGTTTTGCTTATGAAACCAGATTAATGACTTAGAGAAGCATACTGACCAGAACATTTGCACCACTACTGAGCATCCTTTGTCACCCGCAAATGCATGTGAGTATTATAATGTCACAGCAGACACAGTGACTGTCCTTCACTGAATTATTATGTGGCAAACAAACCCCAATTCCTTATCTATATGCACTTATATAGGTATGATAAAGCTGTATACTGTATGTTACTTTGCCGATTTAAAAGATGTCTTATTCCTTCCTCAAGATAGTACTTTAAAGGCTGCAAAAGTAAAGTTGAACTTTTAACTCAAAAAAACTGCAGCTGTTGAGAAGAGCCTGTCTAGGAGATACAGAGTGTACTTCCAATTGCGATGATTTATATAAATGGTCAAAGGGAAGTACATAGAGATAAGTTTGAGAATCAGAGGAGTCGGTCTTCTAAGTGGCTTTGAGCTATGCTACAAAGCAGTCCCATTAAAAAATGTCCTAGCTGAAATCTGACCTTACCTTATGTAGCCCGCGGCAGTCAAGGAAGGCTGTTAGCTGGTGAAGGCTGAACTCAGTGGAGTTCAACATTTGCTGGATCCCCAAAAGGTCTTTCTGTGTAACAAGGTATAAAAAGAGGAGAGAGTGATACACACCTTTCAACAGTCTGTTGTAATATCCTGTCAGACAGCCACTTACCTCGGCGGTGGGAAACACGGGCACCGAAAACTGCAGCAAGCCCTGGATCTGGATCTGCATGGTGGTCACTGAGCGTTGGCAGATCGTCAGAGACTGTGAAAAGGTAATCAGCCGCCGCACATCACACACCGAAACAATGAGGGGATCACATTAGCCAGAGCATTGTTTGGGAGCAGCATGTCAACAAGTCATTTGGTGTTAAGTAAGGCTTTGTAATGCACTGTAGAGAGGACACATTTCCATCCAGACAGACATTATCCTCACACACCCTCTGTCTTGCCCACCAATAACCCCCCACCCCCCCCCACATTTCCAGCACAAACAAAGGCGCAATATTTATATCAACTAGGCCATCGGATAAAGGATTATCTTTACCTACTTAACAAGCATCCCTTTAATCCCTAAATGGCTACAGTAGTGATAACTAAGCATGTGGGTTGAAATAATTATTGGTCCTGGATTTAGTCTGCATGAAAATGTTCAAGATTAGACCCGCACTGGAAGTAAGGTACGGACGGTGACAAAAACCTTACACATCCAATGTTATTACTACATACAAAGGCGCACCAGGGACCAGACCAGACCAGATCAGACTGCAATGTGAGAAGTAGGAATGGATGGAATTATTAACCCTCTATCGGGCAAGTGACTATTTTTGGTCATTTCCGCATACATTACAAGACAGTGACAGCAACAGTTACAGTGAGTCAACAGTCTCAGGTCCAATGTGGTCTACAGGGTCTGTAAGGTCC
>JAPQRQ010000027.1:26468171-26484861 GCA_037367365.1 Apogon talboti
CTCCAGCTAGGCTTGTAGCCTCACACAGCCTGTTTCCTCTGCTGCAGAACAGTATATAGCTAGACGGAGACAGAGCACCTGCCCTCGTGCCTGAGCGCCGTTCCCAGCAGCTTGCTAATGTCAACCTGCCTGATACACACAGCAGGGTGGGGGCTCCAAGACAGTAGCAATTTTCCACTGCATGCGAATGAGACTGGAGAGCAATCTGCTGGCCTAAGAGTCTCATAATCAGCACATCATTATCAGGAGGGGGGGCTGGTGCATTGGGGTGGGTGGGGGGGTGACAGCGGAGCAAAGGGAGAAGAAATAAAGGGAGGGAGCAAGGGATGATACCAAATGAGCCCCTGGTAGCAATAAGGCGTCGATGTAAGACGTGAGGGGGGGATGCTGGTGTTTGTAGAGTAAAGGACAGGGGAACAGATTCACTGTGGGACTCTACAAAGCAAATCATAAAAGGGACTGAGATGAGGCAACATCCCAGAGGCAGAGAGAGTACCACCTCTGTTTACACTTCAGCCCCCTTCTTTGAAAAGCAAAGGCAGGCTTTACCTGGCTCATAGTACCGTTGGATGTTTCCTGTTAGTCAATATTACTGCCGGACTTCAAAACTTGCAAAATCTAATGGCGCCCATACAGATAGGGTTCCAAGGCAGAATATTGTGACAGCTCTTTGAAGTTTACCTTGGCCCTGCATGCATTTTTCAGTGAGTTCAAAAGAAGCAAGGACAACAAAGCTCATATCACAGCCCTTATATATACCCTCCTCTGTTTTTTTTTTTTTTTGTAAGTGCCCACCATTTTTATGTGTCCCAACCTGCTTTTATCCTTATCGAAATGACATGTGACTGGAAAAGATGGGAGGGCGGTGTCACTCACATGTTATTGTTACAGACTGACAATTTCATTTGCTGTTTGACTATGTAATTATTTGGCTCGCTGTGCTTTTAAACACATCACAGAGCCGCGGTTTAACAGGGGCAAATGCAGAATAAATAGATTTACACAGAAAGGCTTCATACCTGCGAGGCTGTGACCCAGTTGATGCTTTATTTTTAGCAGTAAAGACGTCCAGAAAAACAGTCATTTGGAGAGATTTGGTTGTCACCAGGTAGTTTTGAAATCCAGGGCTTTTGGTTTTTAATCTGTCAACAATCAATCATAGCTGTCCAAGTTTATATTTATATATAAAAACAAAAAAAATACTACTTTCTGCCGCGTGGTGGCAGTAGCGTACAGAGCACTTGGCTTGTTGTTGCTTGGCTCAGGCTGCGCGCAGTGGTTTAGTATGAGATGGTCAATTCAGAAAAAAAAAAAAACCAGAATATGTGGTCGTCAGTCACCCATTATGATGACAGCATAACAGAGACGATTCTAAGCAAAAGGCAAATGTGCAAATTATTACTGGAAAGTGACATTTATTTATACTTCCAGACAGTCACCTGGGAAATATCCAGTGAAACCTAACTGGCCGCTGGGTAATGAAGTAAAGCAGGTGTCTTTTTTGGGGGGAGGGGGGTGCCTTGCTCTGTAACAGTTGCTGAGTATCTGTAGAGAACTAGAATGCAAAGAAATAAGCCGTCTTTACGCAGACAGCCACACATTCCAGCCGTCGTCTGAACTTGGAGACTTTACGCACTCGCCCTCTCGGTTCATTTTTCTTTCTTTTTCTGTTTTTTTTTTTTTTTCGTGTTAATGTGACATATTCAGAGGTTATTCGGAGCAGTAAGTAGATGATGTCAATATTCCGTCTCGCGCACTTGACAGCCGAGCAAATTAAATTGGACTGACTCCGCCTTGCGTATGCGGGACTTGTCCACAGGCTTTTTCATACTACCGCGTGTCTGCATGCCTGGCGCTCTTTGACGGAGGCAGCTCTGCCCACAGCCACTCACCCTCATCGCTAGTGAGGAGCAGTCTGACGCACAGGACCAGCGGCAGCCACAGGACCCTTCCTTCCCCGGAGTGCGTGGCCACATCGAGCAACATGTTCCCAGCGCGGAGACGGGGAAGGCGCACCGGGGACTTGACGGTACCGCCGCTGGCCATGGCTGCAGCTGGACACCGTGGACAGGTGTGGGTCTCCTGTTGGATTCTGCTGTCGGCGACGTGTATCCTAAACGTTCAGGCTCAAGGTAAGATGCGCAAGTCATTCTTCCATTCAGTGTAGACCAGAAGAGCGCACAGGAAAAGTCTGATGTAGAGACGTTCATAATATGAGGTAGATGAAAACTCTTCCAAAACGAATAAATGTGTGTTTTATTGTACTCAGAGCATGATGCTTTCCACAAACTCAGTAAGAATGTCATCAGAATAGACGGTGAGTCCACACTGGGGGTTTAACCTCCACCACATCTCCTGCTTTGGATCCACAGGGCCACTTGCCGGCTCCAAACACTCGATGCGCACAGCCTTCCTGCGCTTAACTGGTCATTAATTTTGCGCAACTTTGTGACAAATGTTAAATGAATCATTCGGAAAAAAAAACCAGGACACAACTGTGCTCGTCCTATCTGTAAAGCACCTACTTTTCTCACAAATGTTGGTTGTAATGTTTATCATCATAGAATGCAGAGGCTAATAGTCAGCTGGACTGAGATGTGAAAACGAAACTGTGTGTGTGTGTGTGTGTGTGTGTGTGTGTGTGTATATAAAATATGTTCCAAACGTCGATCATATATTCACATTCTCATGAAGAGCCCTTGTTGTAAGTGTTGTGTGATATTTGAGTCTTCATGACCTGGAAAATGCTTTTAATCTCTATTGAAACACTTGTAAAGACCAGTGACCATGGCTGAGGAAGCTCAGAAGAAAAAAAAAGCAATATTCCTTATATTGAGCCATCCATGGAGGCCTCCTTGAGAAAATAAACAAACAAAAAAACAAATAGTCAGTGACTTATGTGTATATGGGGCTATGAAGCAAGGCCAGTAGATGAATACTGCCTTTTACTTGAAGAATGAATGGAAGTAACAGGGTGCCCAATAAGTAAATGACAACATGCACTGCACATATTCATCAAATGGTAGGTGTAAACATGGACGCTGTTGATCTCATAATGAAATTGTTGTGACTCCTCACTTGTCACCTGTCAGTAGATGACGACCTGTGCCTCTTGATGACTGGTACTGCAGATACCAGACAAAGACAGGAAGGCAACAGCCACACACTGAACACAAACAGTACCTGAACTGAAGGTAAGGTGATGCAGGACAAATACTGTGGGATGATTTCAGCTCATAACAATATGTATTCACAATAAATAGTATTTAACCTTATGTTTCATAAGATTTTGGTGTAGAACTCCTTAAGCTGTGTACTTCAGTGAGGTTCACCGGTGGAAAAATCTTGGTTGTGAAGTTGTTTCATATGAGATGTGGCTTTTTCCCATCTTCTAATCACAATACTCGGTGCAGCAAAGTGCTAAAAGCAGCATAATCCCATCGCTTGTTTGTCTTTGAACAGGTCGCATTGCTCTAAAGTGTTCCTAACCTTATCTGAAAAGAGTCTGGGGCGTCTCTTATTATGCAGGGCACAGTTCCTCTGGCTGTTATTACCATCCTTTTCTCAAGCTAACATGCCTGGAGTGTGTGAGGATCTGTTGAGCGCTTCCAGGCTACTTCACAGGGCTTTACCTTTCCTCCCCAAACAGACCTCTTTCTCATCCTTGCATTTCGTATTCAGACCCTTTCAATGTTGCTGGCTGCACATTTGCATTGGTGAGAGATTCCCCTCCTCTGCCTGCCTGCACTTTCACTGGTGAAGGACCTCTTCCACGGCGCAGAGTCAGTGCTTTGGGTTCTTTAGGTTAGTGCAGAGCTAGCTGCAGCCTTTGTCGGGGGTCCTCTCCACAGCCGTAGAGGACTTGTTCATCGGAAGTAGGATCTCCACCTCATGGGGCATCTATGTTTGCAAATGACTGGCTGTGGCTGTGCCTGTGCATAAAGTTAAAGATGCTCTAGTCATTCCCAGGGCGCAGTGGACCTCTTAGGATGCCATAAATTAGGCGACACAGGAGCCCCTGGGGAAGCGGAGGTGGTGTGTGCTTGTTTTCCAGCAGGTTTCTACTGAGGCTCCTGCTGTGTTTAGTGCTGCTGGCTGCTCAGGGGCACAAGAGGATACCTGATAGAGCATGGGGGGACCTTTCTCCTGCCACAAGCTGTTCACAGCATGCCATTTTAAGACATTTTAAAACCCCTAATTGAAATACCAAGTAAATAGATGAGAGGTTTTCTCTTTCTTCACCTTTTAGTAATCTCTGCATCCCTCCTCAGAGCCCCTGAGGCTGCATGGACTCACCCTCGTGTGTGAGTGTGACTGTTTCCATGTGCATCCTGTGTACATCTGTTAAAGTTGTGTGCCATTGCTTGCGCTTAGGTTCCTGTCTATTGAGCTTTAATCTAGATAGCAGCATTGACATTCTGCCAAACGGCAGCTGCTATAATTTTCTGGACGTACGTTATTATGCAGCTTGACAGCTGTCAGCCATTTCCAAATCTTTAAATCTTATGATAATCCACCATGCTTACAAAAAGGCATTTGTTTAAAACACTCTGAATCCTTGTGTGATTAAAACTCCCTGGTCTAATGCGGGCACCAGATCATAATTCATCTACATCACTGACACACTAACACACAAGGCTGCAAACGCATCCACAGAAAAATAGAAAAATCAATGTGTACAAGATTACACAACTCCATCAAGAGAAATATAATATAGTTTTAATAGAATCAAAGGCATCTTCCAGTTCCAACACAAACTGATTACAAACCTGATCATCTGCACACACTAATACAACACTCCATCACAAAGAATAGAAAGCTCGATCTGTTTTTGCATGTGAAGAACTTCAAAACCTAACATTGCACAGTCAAATGGATGCCATATATTTATCTGAACAGAAATTACTCAATTCACTTTGCATTTTGATTGTGTGATGTGCTGCATTTAGGGCACAGCGAAGCGAAAATAGCAGTAACTTCTCAACTCTTGTGCCATAATTACACTCAGTGCATATTTATGACATATGTATCTCCCTGTTTGGCGAAATGTAGTTAATTAAACATGTTTACTGCTCCAGAGAGCTAACAGATGTCTGCTGAAATTTGGACTAAATGCTTGTTTTCTTCACAATGTGACTCATGCCCAGAAAGACCAGCTAGTGGCTTGCACAGCCTCAGGTGAAACATGATGGCAGCCTGACTTCCAAATCAGACTCGTTCTGTGTCTTCGGCGCCTGCCTCCCATGTCTGGCTGCTCGGCTTCTCTCACTTTGACTGCCAAATGCTGTCTACACATGTTTATTCATGTTGCCACAGGATACTTTATTCACCAAAATGGAACATATCAAAGCTAAATTGAAAAAAAGAGGGGAAATCTGTTCTCTGACTGAATATTTGAAATGAATGAATAAAACATGTTTTTTTGGTTTTTTTTATCTTTTGAAATATTTTTAATGGTCATGTCTCGGGAAGAGAATAGTTTCTAACCGGTTTTCAGGGTGATGAATGATTGTGATCTAATTTATTGTTGAAGAACAATAGGGCTGCTGCACTGTCAGTGTTTTTTAGCTTCAGGAGGCCTTTAATTGGTTCAGTCGAGCAGAAAAACTGTGTTTATAGTTCATAATGGAAATGTAATCAAATTAACGCATACCACAGGGTTTTGGCGTTCACCCCTTGCCCAGTAATTGCCATTTGCCCACAAGAATATGGTAATGGCTATTTGCATGGGGCAAAGACTCTCCCACCATGTGTCTGTCATGCTGCCATATTAGTGTAGCAAGCTGAAATGATTACTTACCATGCAGGAGTTTGCTTGTGGTGTGCATGTGCAAAGCGCTTATTACTGGAATATGAGTTTGGGTTGGAAATAACACTGGCCAAAGCATCACACAGTAACTCAAGTATTGGATTCTTTCCTCCTAAGAGTACAAGGTGTGTTGCAACATGAAAAATCATGTCCTGCAGACAGACTTTCATTAACCGTGGCCAGTATTTCTGCTTTGTTGTTAAAAAAATAAATAACATTTTTGTTAAAGTATAGTATTCAAATGAGATTTTTTCAGCAGCAGCAGCAGCATTGGTCCTTCTTTTGGGGCTAATTTTAATCGCGTAGCTGAAAGTGGTTTTGTTTCCGTGTCTTCTTGTTTACTGATGAGACTGAGGGGAAAAACGCTGCAGGGGGAAACAGACAAATTCTTCATATATTAATTCTCCTGGCTAAAAGTCTAATCAATCTGACACAGGACTGGAAGGCACCTCTTCAACTACACAGAACAAGAAAGGAAAATGTCTGGAAGAATGGGCCCCTGAGCTGGGACAAAAATTGAAAGAGGAAATAACCTTGGATGGGGAGGAGGATGAGAAGTGGCGCCACTCGTTTAATTTGTCTAATATCTTTTTGACAAGGGACCAAAGATGTTGTGTATAGGCATTATCAAAGGCATCATTCTGAGGAGCCATTTGAAAAACGCTCAAAATGGTGTCATTACTTTCATCCGGGGAGAAGAAGCATTGTACTGAGGCGGTATTCTTGGACTATACATCTGTCTTCAAGCCCCCAAGCTGTTCCATGTAAACATTTAAACAACACAAAGGCAACTCAAGAATAACTGGTGGTGAGAAACAATGCTTTTTTTACCAGCATAATGTGAGCACTGAATCTCTGCTCTCATTCAGCTTCGCCTCTCCTGGGGCCTGGTGAGTGTATTCTTGTGTTGTGAATAAAATGGCAAAAGAGGCAAAGAAATAGAGAAATGGAAGGGGAACCCGTGTTGGAGGGGTAGGCCTGGCAGGTCTGTGGTTTTTTTTTTTTACTCCTTTTCTAGTAAAAACAACTTTTGGTAACAGTCACTTTCTGTGGATGAGTTCGCGTCCTGACAGTCTGCTCCATTTGTTCGCTGACCTCACATCAAACCTGTCAGAATTTCTCGTCCTATCCCCAGAGGCGTGTGCGTAGAATGCAATGACGTGGGTAGCGACAGGATTATTCCTGTCATATTCGGTACCAGTGCGCACGTGTCCAACAAGCCCCGTACCTGAGGAATATGCTTGTTTTTATTTGACGTTCCGGTGTGATAGTCTGACTGCCTGCATGTTGGACCGCCGTGGCTGTGTGTTACAGTTGAATCTGCCAACTTTTACCTTTGGATGTTTGAAGGGGTGTTTTTGTATAATACATGGAAGTCGGGTCAAGGGTCAGGGTTGGAAATACTAGGTGGGCAGGAATACTATTTCAGTCTTTATCTTACTTCCTGTCCACAGGCGGGGTGGTGTCTGAAAAGAAGAAGAAGCCTCCACGTTTTTCCATCTGCAGGGCTAAGTTTGCAGCTCTGTTCAGGCGGTGCTTGGCAGAAAGCCTACCGGTCCCACTAGGGGGCCTGGCGGAATGCCTCTAGCTGCATCTCAATGCCTTGTGCTCAGTATTGATTAGGACCAAAGCTGACTCTCATTCCCAATTGTCCTGTTCCTGGCCACATGGGATCCCATATCATGTCTGGTATCACTTTTTGTTTTCCCAACACCTGCCTTCTTCCTCTTCCCCAAGATAAGCAGAGAATCAGACCCCTGCCGCTATTGGTTTTTGACAAGCCTAATTTTAAACAAATGGCTTGCGACGAAGATACCAGGGGATCTGAGTGTGATTTTTTTTAACCCATAAAGATCCAGCTCTACTTTTGCGGCAATTACAAAAATGAATTTTTCTCTCTAACGTTTCTTAAGTGTATTATCACTATTTATTATAGATAGATAGATAAGCTTTATTTCAGACTCATGGTCCACACTAAAAGACAAACAGATAAATAAAACAAATAAATAAAAAAAAACCACAATAAAAAACCTCTATAATGGTTTATAATGGTATAATATCCTCTGCATTTTGCCTTTTTAACTGAAAATCTGGCATTTTCCTATATTTAATTTACTAATTATGTAGATTTTAACAAAAGCTCGAGTAAAGTTGAGGGATATTATGTCAGAAAACTGAATCAAAAATAACTTTTTCAGCAAAGATACCATTAACTGAACATAAAAACAAGTGTGTCCATCCACTGTTTGCATGGGTTTTACTGGTGAATCAATGTTGTAGAAGATGACGGTGTTTCCATGGTAACTACAGAGCCAAATGGGTCATATCTGATGACCATGAAAAGATGACAAAGTGCATTTTACTCCAATTATTTACATGTACTGATAGAATTAGTGGATCAAAAGTTGTTAAACATTTTAGATCAGTAGATGTGGCTGTTTGGGTCCTTATGGGTTAAATGAAGAACCTGCAAAGGTATCATCTGAACTCAGCCTTAAGTTATTCATTCCTACAGTCTCATCCAGGAGGACTTTTGTGTTTGCTGATAATGAATTCTTGTTGGTATGCATGGCAGAGGAGGGCTGGTTGTCATTTTTGTATGGCAGCTCACTGTGCTTGGCTCAATCATCAGCAGTGTCAGTTAAGAAGTGTGATGCGATGGAAGTTGACAGTGGTACTGCAGGCTTTTGCTCCATGGCTCATGTCACATCTGGATTCCCTTTTCTTGGCCCCTCAGCTCAGAGCTTCAGGTGTCAGACTTAAAGCATATGGGGTGGGGGGGGGTGGGGGTGCGACCTCAGGTGAAAGCCCCAAAAGTCTGGGAGACTGCTTTCCATTCCTAAGGCAAGATATATGCAGCGACTTTGCAAAAAAGAAAACTTAACCCTGGAGCTACATGTCTTGAGAACACACTCGGTAATGTCATATTCAACAATAGTTTTCTTTGTCAGTTCTGTCCTGCATCATTAAAATTTGAAGTTCATAATCAAAATATTCCATATCTAAGGGAGAAATCTAGGGTCTGTGACAGATTGACTGTTTGTGTTGTGTTACTGTACAGAACACACACACACAAAAATCATTAAAAAGTTATTCATACCTTGCAGGTTTTTCAGCTCCTTGCAACTGAAATTAGCAAATTGAGGAACTTGTAGTATTCACCCCTCCTTCTTCATGTATCAGGATTAATAGGTACAGGGCCACAGAGAGCCCGTGTTTGACAATGAAGCATGAATCCGCCAATACACAAATCGAGTCTGCCATGTGTTTCTGCCTGGAATGATTTAGGATCAGTTTGGGAGAGCTCCTCAGAGGTTAAGCGGGAAGTCTGTGGTGCATTGCACCTCTGAAAGCAACCAATACTGACAAGGATGAAAGAGATCCTGTGGAGATACATTTGCCTATTTATTTTAATTTCAAAGGCGGCTTGAAAGAGGAATCCAATAAAAGTGTCTTTATTGCTTTAATGCATGTTAGCAGATGCACAAACATGCTTGCAGCGAAAGCGTACATGCACACTACAGCACAAACACATTTTTGTCCTCCAAACACATGCATCTACACACACGTGCAGATTGTTTCATTATCCCTAAATGGAGCTTTCTCAAAAGACTAAACCAGTATCTGAATGCTGTTTTCAGCACAACTAATGAAAGTGGGGCACAGCCATGATGTCTCGTGTGAATAGACAAAATCAGAATCAGCTTTTCCAGTGTGACGCGTCACGTTTTGATGGTCTTCTGTGCAAAGAACTTTCCAATTTAAACTGTCTCCCTGCCATATCACAGACACTGCCAAATGCAGGGAGAGGCCACAGAGAGAGAACTGAATATTGCCATGGATGTTGTTATGAGGCAATGGGTGGGGGGTCAGAGTGCGGGTACTGATGGAAGGAAGAAAGAAAGGAGAGCGCTGCATCAGTGGGGTAGAGATTGCTGTGGTGTACAGTAGCACAAATCCCAAATTCTGTGCAGATCCAACGGTAGCTAGGAAACAGCTGACAGTAAAATGGGGGGATCAAAGGGATTAGTGTGCCCAGTTTGAGCCCAAACAGTAACCCTTCCACTTCTCCCACTGCCAGGCTTTTTATACATTCACCCCTGTATTTCAGTGCTATTCTTGGCCTGTTAGACGCAACTCCATCTGTGGTTTTTCTTCCCCTGAGTCGGATTGTTTAATTTGAAATAACCCTTGTACATCCTCTTCATCGCTCACTTACTCACTTTCACAGACCAGCATGATCTAGAAAAAAAAAAAAAAAAGAAAAAGGTCATGTCTCAGTTTTGGAAAAAGAAGGTGGCTAAGTGGAGGATGACACCCCACCCAAACTCACATACAGGCCAGACAAAAATACAAATGCCTACACATGAGTAATCCAGACAAAACAAAGGCATTGCAGCTAAGGAAAGAAGATGCACATGTCAGACACGATCAGCGCTGCCTTTTGTGATCTGAGTGAGGTTTCCTGTCAGCGGAGCTTGAGACGCAGCCTGTTTAATTCTGCAGGGGACTGCCGTATCCCCGATGCCTCGGTCACTGTCTCCTTTCGTCTCAGAGCTGGAGACATGTACCTAAACAAATGAACCCGAATGTCCCCTGCTGGGGGACGTGTACTGTATTCTGCCACAAGGTCTTCTTACTATGTTGCACCCCCCCCCTCTATTCTAACTGAAGAAACAGCGGACATGTGAACACACTCCAGGCTGACACAGAGCTTTACCCAGGAGAGGGAAGCCAAATCGGATCTACATCACATGTGACGTACATATGATGGCTCAAAACTGATTTGTGATGCCTGACTTAAGCGGCAGCAGCGAAAGCATGGACGGCTCTTGTTGTTCTCCTTTTGTTCGTTAAAGCGGACGCACGACGGCTGCCTCTTCTGCTGACTTGTGTTGCTGTTGCACCAGGCCTCGGGCTCAATTTCAGCTCCCTCAAAGCACGTGCAAATTGCCGGTCAAGCGGTTTTTAATTTAATACGCGAGGTTTTCAAAGAATCATTTCCTGGTTCGGCGAAGGCAAAATGTGGGAGCACGTATCTTTTTTTTTTTTATTGTTGCAATGTGGACATGGTCTTCGCCTGTGGGGACGGCAGAAACGGGAGAGTCAGTAGGATTGTATCAGTTTAATGAAGTTGCTCCGGCCAATGCTTAATTTCATAAAATTCAATTAAAAAGCTTCTTCCCATTCCTGTAATCACTCAAGGGATTGCTGTCATTAGATTATAGAATAGGAATTGTGAGAAGAAATGACAAAAATGGTGTTGAAAGGCCTTGGTATGCATACCCACTTGTCTTTTTCCAATGCTTCAAAGAGAGAAAAGTGGCAAGTGAAAACCTTATTGTCAGGTACAGAAAGAGCACAGAGTACGGAGACTGTACGGTACAATGATGTAAAGAAGCACAGCGTTTAGATGGAGATAATGGATGCAGACACTCGAGGTTTTCTTTCTTTGCGGGCCCTGCTCTTGATGGTCGGACTTTGTTGTTGAAGCTCCCGTTATTGCTATACATGTTAAAATAGCACCAAGCACTTTTCTTAACCTCGCCACATTAGTGAGGAAAAGTGAAGAGGAGAAAAGGAGACAAGGCATATGACAGAGAGAACACGCACCCCGGCAGCCTTTTTTACAAACACAGTAGTCAGACTGCAGAGCTGACATATGCAAACTCAAAGGGTGGCGGTGTTTAAAAGCTTTAATCACACCGCCGCTCAGAGCCCAACGTGGCGTTGCACTCTGCATCATTGAAAGCTTGTTTTATTAATGTTGTCCAGAGTGAAGTATGGAGGGGTAGCGGGGTTGTGGGGGGGGGATGCATTGTGCTCTTGATTTAAAGTGGGGTGGAGCAGAAACAATGGCCATGAAAAAAACATGGAAAGGCATTTGAGAGGCAGACCAACTCCATTACTTTAGAAGGCACGGACGGGGCCCAGGACGGTGCAGTCCTGGATGCACGGCGTCGGGAAAAAACATTCACTCATGGTGCTTTCTTCTAATGATTCTAACAAAATCTATATTTACATGTCACAAAGTGCAGTCATTTCAGTATTAGTTCACCGTTAAAGACCTACAGCTGTGTTTGTGTTGACTTCCAAATGGATTTTCCTCCACTTCTAACCTTTCATAAGTAATTTATCACCAGTTATTATAATATTATCATCTCTATTTTCAGTGAAAAACAGGTATATTCCTGTATTTAATTTGCTGATTTCAATAAACGTTCATAAAAGCGTCGAGTAAATTCAAAGGTGATTAAATCTGAACAGAGAAAGAAAGCGAAATATATCCAACTGGGCATAAAAACAAGGATCTGCAACCGCTGTCATTTCTCAAACTACATTGGTTTTACTGGTGAATCAGTGTCGCAGAAGATGACAGCGTTTCCACGTTCACCATGGAGCCTCTGAGCGTCCGTGTCACTGAAAAGCTGCATTTTATCAGAATTATTTCAAGGTATTGTTAGGATTAATGGTTGAAAAGTTGCTAAATATTTTAGATCAGTGGATGCTTTTGGTTGCCAGCAGCTGATTGGGCTTTTAAGGGTTAAACAGTGGCTTTTTCCTGGCTGTTAGTCACCGAGGAAGATTTTACTCTCATGCTTTGGGGGGTAACTGTGTAGAATTAGTTCACCATGTGCTTTATGTGACACATACAAGCCAATCAAGGCAAAGTGTGCTGCCTTTGAGTGAACGGGCGAAGTTAAATCTCGTGCGAGTCTGATGCCTAATTGCTCTCATTAGCAGCTGACGTTCACACCAGTTATTCTGCACAATTAACCGGCTGCCACCAAGATGTTATGAGGCGGAATATTGCGGTGGGTCAAGATAAAAAAAAAAAAAAAGAAAGGGGGGAAAAAAAACAGGTTGTAATTAATTCCCACTTAAATTAATGATTTCATATTTCAAAGGCACAATGGTACGATGGCATTTTTTGCTGAGATTCCCAAGGGGAGACCACTGATGAGAGGCTTTTTTTTTTTTTTTTGGTGTATGTATGTGTGTTGTGTATGAAATGAGGAGGCGCGCGCCGTCGATGGAAATCAGGAGCCATTGTTGTTTGACAGTAAGCACCTTTGCAGTGATTGCCTGTGTTATTAATTTGTGAGATGAGAGGATGCAGGCTCCTCCAGCCTCTGATGGTTACGTGCAGCATTAAAGAACCGCTGCTATGAATGACACTCAGGACTAATGAATATGAATACATTTATAAAAATAGGCACAGGCTCTCCTCTCGGTGCAGATTGGGAGTGACAGTCACATTGGTTGGGCATGGTTGATGAGAGAGCAAACCGCTGCCCCTGGAGATAAAGGATGTTGCAGAGATCACACAAACAACCTGCATGAACAGACACGCTCACACATAGACAAATTTCCCAGAATGACACTCAGGAAGACTACAACATTTAAGACAAGACAATCTTTTCATCCTGTAAAAGTATTAACCTTCTGGACAAAACCAATCCGACGTATCAAAGCCGGCGTCTACCTCCGTGATGTCCCTGAAATAACAATTATTCCGGTATCTATCATAGGTAATTGCTCCATTTGTGCGTGATGTCAAAGCGAATAGATCATTTATTATTATGCGGGAAATATCGAGCAGGTGGGTGGTTTGAGAGAGGATTTCTCTTTCTGTTGGAAAATCCACAGGTGTCATTGTGCTACATGGTGATTTATGCCGCCGGAAAATAAAAACAACACATTTACATTTTTCCGTCAACCAATTCATACACCGTTTCCTGTGGATACAAAAGGGTAGTAATTAATTGTCATTAATGCGCAATTCATTACTTTCCAACCGAGTTTGGGAACATGAGGAGTCGGTTTATCTCTTGGCTGTTGTAGTGTGACATTTAAGCATGCGGTAAGTGCAATGCATGCCAATGGTGACAGTTTATTAATGAGTGGTGATGTTTGAAAGGCAGCTGCTCATATTGGCTGAAGCACAAAAGGTGAAAGCTTTTAGTCCTCCAGCCTGTTTTTTATACACTTGAAACAAGTGGTAGAAATGCGCTCTTATGACACATACGTGACATTCTCTTATTGACTGTAAACCGTTTGTGCTGAGTTAGTTATCACATGTAGAGTCCAAGCCCGTGACTGTAACGATACATTTTATTTTTCAATTAGCTCCACCAAAATCCCTGATCTCCAAAACCCACCAGACAGGCATCAGAGGCACGCAGCAACTCTCGACGTGTTATTTCTTTAACAGAGACAAAAGATACGGAGAAGCGGGAATATGCAAATGTGTTCGTCTGTTTCCCTCGGTAGGCGAGAAATTTAATTGATTAATTGAGGTTGCTTATTTTATTGGATGCGGTTTAATAATCCAAGATGTTATTTGTCAAGCTGTTTGGTTTAGGTACGACGGCGTGACTTGTTTCACTCTCTTCCATATTTTCCCTGAAAGTTAATGGGCTTTTTTTTTTTCCAAGTTTGAAGCAAAGGCAGAACCAATCCCTCAAAGATTTGTGAAGGACTTTGATTGAGATAAGTGGGATACTCATTGGCGCTGACAGACATAACCTTGGTGAGTGTTCTCTGGCAACCACTTGAGGAGCGTGGCAGACTGTGAGCGCCGGACACTGGGCATGACTGACACCACGGCGTTAACCTTGAGCCAGGTTCCTGTAGAGCAGTGGCTCAGTATTTAAAGCCCAGAGAAAACTCATTGAACATCTGACTTAACTGGGTTAGACTGCACCCATGGACGTGAGCCATCAAACTGAACTAATTAACAGCTGAAACAACCTTGAAAGCTGCAGACAACAGTATGTTAGCAGCGTTTGCCCCACCACCACCACTGCCGCTCTCATCCCCCCACCATTTTGTCTGCGCTATTCCACTCCATTTATTTATTTTGCACTTCAACAACTGTTACTTTATAATCTTTTCACACCAGCTGAAATGAAATTAGGTTAGAAGTACCTTTCCATCAAACTGGTCTGTTGAAAATTGGAGAGGCATAAAAGACAGATAAAGCACTACATTTTGCCCTGGAAGAAAAAAAAAAAAACATGTTGGCTTGTGGGATGAGGAAGACGGAAAAAGAAAAAGAAAGAGAGAGAGAGAGAGAGAGAGAGAGGCGAGAACAAGCTCAGCCCATCGCTGTTGCAGGATGCTCATCAGGACGGGTTAATGGAATGACTCACTTATTTGCTTATTTGTTTGTCGGCATGTCTGTTTTCAAGGTGTTGTCGTAGAAAGCCAACTGGTAACATAATGCAGATTAGCGTGTCGTGCTTTTGACTCGCGGAAGGGAAATGAAGGCGGATTTACTCAAAAGGGAAGACTCATCAAATCCTGTCAGATTTGAACTCTCCTATCACAGAGCCCCAGGGATGCTGTTTGATTTCCCCCTGATTCAGCAAAG
The DNA here is from genome assembly GCA_037367365.1 of Apogon talboti. Classification (NCBI taxonomy): domain Eukaryota; kingdom Metazoa; phylum Chordata; class Actinopteri; order Kurtiformes; family Apogonidae; genus Apogon; species Apogon talboti. The sequence goes on from JAPQRQ010000027.1 coordinate 26,483,357, forward strand.
GCTCCCTTTTTTCTTCTGAGGGGTAGTGTGGTTGCGAGCTGCTACTAGAGGTCAGGGGCCAATTCGGCGTTATTGAATAATAAATAAATAGAAATGTGTTCTGGCTGTAGCTGATCCCTGTTGTTTCTTCTCCTCTCACTTCCCTGGGCAGACAGACAGCAGCTGGGACCATGTATTCGCTGTAATGGCCTGTATATATGCAGGGTTTCATATTTCAATCACCTCTACGGCAGGAGAAATTGGTGGTTTAAGATGAAGTTGAAATTGGAAAGTGGCTATCGTGTCTGCATGAGGAAACACATTTGAATCCCGGCGGAGAAGGTGCTTGGCAGCTGCATCTGGAACGAAGACTGACAAGTCCTTAGGAGTAGAGAGTTAAAGTTAGAGCCACAAGTGCTCCGGCGCTTTTCAAGCCTTAGCCAAATGATTTTCCAGCGGAGGTCGCATCAGGGACATGAGATTTGAGGAAGTATTTCATAATAGCCCCCATAATCAATGATTCATCACTGGAAATATTAATGAGCCATAAATGATGTATTGGACTCTGATGAGGTAGATCTACAATCACACCGTTAAATGTCACCGGGCTGTTCATTCATGGTAATAAGGTATTTGTAATAATTAATGTCTCGTGTTATTTGCCTATAAAGTCGGTATAGGAGATGATATGCCAGCGCACATTCCTTTGCTTTTTGTAGTTGTGCTGTAAGCTTGTTGAAAATGACTTTAAGAGTTTCACCTTTCATTTCTTGCTCTCTCTTATTTCTTCTGCTCTCGCAGTCTCCTCTTCTCTGCTACATTAACTGAATATTCATTATGTGGCTAATAGTGCTGCCTTTGAAGAGGAATGATCATATTTAATTTTCTCGCCTGAGAAGGAACAAGTCAGTGAGGAGAGTGTGGAGGAGAGGAGTGTATGGGAAAGATAAAGGGGAGGGAGTGAGAGAATTAGATCAAGCGATGAATGGAGCGGCAGAGGGGCATGGAGTTTATGGACCGCATGGGGTGGGGAGTTGAGATGAGTCTCCAGATTACAATATGATTATATCAGTCTATCTGTCTGATAGCATTGATTGACCTGCACCTGTGTCTCCACAAGTCTTGGCGTTGTGTGAGGCTACATTGTTCTCTTGCTTACATTGTGCCTGTCTCCTGCTCGGAAGAAGAAAGTCTTTCTCTCTACTTTTTTCTTTAACTCTTGACATGAGGGGAACAGATTATATGGAGGAAAAAAACCCCTCAACCAGTGGCCACAGCGGTATTTCTTCGCTCCAGCTGCTGCAGTCCCCGGCTGCGTTTATCGCTTTATCGATTACCATCACAAGGCAGTAATTTGCTGGGACTTGCAGGGACATGATTAAAGATCCGCAAGCGATGCATGGTGGCTCAACTTGGTGCCGGGGTGTCATGTTGATGAACATGTGCTGACACACATAGACATGAACACAGACATTAACGCACTGGTAAGGAGGGAGTGCTGAGAGGAAGGGGGCGGTGGTTGGAGG
>JAPQRQ010000027.1:26508922-26527203 GCA_037367365.1 Apogon talboti
TTTCTTTCTTTCTTTCTTTCTTTTTCTTTCTTTCAGTCTTTCTGTTTGTCTTTCTTTCTTTCTTTCTTTCTTTCTTTTTCTTTCTTTCTTATTATTTTTCTTTCTTTCTTTCTTTCTTTCTTTCTTTCTTTTTCTTTCTTTCAGTCTTTCTGTTTGTCTTTCTTTCTTTCTTTCTTTCTTTCTTTCTTTCTTTCTTTCTTTCTTTCTTTCTTTCTATCTGTCATGCCACCACCTTATGTACGGTATTCTTTCCTCTTGTCTCCTTGTAATATGTGCAAAATAATTCCCAGTGGTGAAAACCTGCCAGAATCGTGAGTGATTTCATGCAAAACTGAAAGCCCACTTGTCATTTATTATTTTAAAATGTGAGCTCGTGGCTCTCAGAGAAAAATATGATTAAGCTCTGCACAAATAACTGTGACTTGACTTTTCTTATTAGGGTTGTACCTGTTAATCCAATATTAAGCTTACATTTTCTCACCAATAAGGATGATTGCTCTCAGAGTCTGAGCCATTTTTTCATTTTCTTTATCCAACTATCTCAGAGATTAATTTTATAATGTCATCTTTGCTTTCTGTCCAGGTCCTCTCCATCGCTGGCCAAAAGATGTACTGATATATTTAGCAGGTTTAAGACCAAAATAATCAAGGAGGAAAACATTGTTGAGATATATAGAAATGAAATACAGGAAGTAGTATATTATTAATTTGATTGTCAGTATACACAGGACAAGTCAATATATGAAGATGACAGTCTCTGTGTGAGATGCATTGGATTATATCAGAGTGGATTAGAGAAGTGTGGAGGCAGATTGGTGAGAACAGATCACCTAGATTGAAACGGGATTTCTAACACTTCTAAATGAGATATGGGCACGTATTCAGAGATAAGAAGCCGCATATGAAAATGGGTCAATTGTTCTGCAGGTTTAGCTTGTGATTAAGAAGATTACATTCCACCAGTGAACAACAATGGAGAAGTCAGACAGCAGCCCAGTTGTACTTAGCCACTCCGTCAGCCTGGCTGATCCCTATTCTGTCCTTTCACCAGGATTCAGACTTTCATGTTTTGAGCGATGGGACTTAAGTACTGAGGCTGTGCTTGTCAGGCACCAGATTTTCTGCTGGAACAGAACATAACAAAGCGCAGAATAATTTGACTCATTCCCAGACCAAAGACTGTTTTGATGAAAGTTTGTCTGGGTATGTTTCTGGTCCCACCACCTCATCCTCCATTTTTCAGAGGAGAGTGATTAGAGCAGGGGCACTTAGGCCACAGCTAGTGGACCGCTATTGATTGATCAACCTGGCCATTCAGTCCCAGAGAAGAGGGAGGGTTTCCACACAGTCGTCTGTTCCTCTCTAATGAAGGAGAGGCAAAGCTTGCTGCTTCCTTTGATCCAGAAAGGATTAAAACACTGTTGCTTATGGAAGTAGAAAGATCAGGGCTGTCTGTTTCTGTCTGTCTGATGCACTGCTGGGAAACGTATACAGTCCTCTGTAGTGGGGTCTGATCCAGGGTCAGTTCACGGTGGGGCCAAAAGGGCCGATTCACTGGATGGTCAGCTCGCAGACCACCTGCCATTACCATGCTTTGATCACCCGTATAATTAGTTTCTCATCTTTATGTATTTCCAACACATGATTTCACTGTTTTCACTGTGTTTTGCCAGATGCGGACCGGGTTTCACTCTCTTGGTTCTCATTTCCTTTCAGAAACATATCTGTGTTTGCCGCTATTGCATGTTTCCTGTGTGTCTATGAACAGTTGTGTTTGTAATGCATCACAAGTGTTCCTCTGAAGGCAACCGATCTGAGGTTTTTGACAGACTGTCTGTTTGGAACAAGAAAAGCAGGTTAGAATCAATAAGATTATTTTGATATGCACAACGGTGCTTTGGACAGCAATTTGAGGGAAGTCCTGAAAAACACTAATAAACTTGAAGCCACGCTTTCAATAATTAAAACTGATTTTCTCTGAGAGAAAACAGTTTTGAGGGAGCTGGAGAGGTGGAAGGCTTTGATACAGCCTAGAAGCCTTCATAAAAGTTTTAGATGTAGAGAGAGTAATTGACATTTTTCGCAAGTTGGCAGTCAGAAGCAGTTATGCTTTGCCAAGTGAGCCCTCAAGTTTGTGCGGTCAGTCTTTCTATTTCTCTTCCCCCCCCTCTGTATCTCTATCCTTTTCTCTCTCACACATACACACAGACATACACACATACTTTCTGACCAGTGCATTTTCGGTTTGATCTGTTTTATGGATTTCTCTCACCGCTCAGTTGAAGAATTCAATTAATTGAGCCACGCTGTGAAATATCTATCAGATCAGGATACAGTCATTTTTCAGAGTGTGGACCATGCAGTATTTATATCTGCATGATGCATGGAGTGCAAAACATAAACTACGGTAGAACAGTTGATTTATGGACATATCTGCCTGATTTATCTATACTGCTACACACACACATTAAGCCAGGCACTTAAAGTGATGAAGCAGTTGGCCAGGTACTTGTGTTTTCAAACCCCGGGGCAGTGGAATGCACTAATATGTACCGTGACACATGTCTCGGCTGTACACTTGTCGTTTGCCCTGTGAAGCCCCTGTTTGTGTAGCCTTGGGGGCATTTGGAATGGCCTGTTTATGCTAACTCCGCCACCAGATGGTTTTGTGTGCCGGTTTGAAGCACCAATTTTCCCACATGTATGTTACCACAAAGTAAGGTGAGGCTGTTAAAGATACTGATTGCCGGTGGCAGAAGGTGTAACCCTGTTTGATAGTTCTCTCTAAGAATGTTGTGCTTGAGAGAGCAAAAACACAGAGCGCATCGGAAAGAGTGAGAGAGTGTCCATCAGCAGAGCTAGTACCTGCTCATTCAGTTTGAGATCGGTGAGCCGCGTGACGACTGGTAACCGGGCCCGCCAGACTCCGACATTATCTCCTCTTTATCTAAAGTTGCTGAACTCGTCAGTTCACCACTAGGCATCAATGTATCAATAAATCAGCAATCACTCAGGGCGGTCTTGACTTCTATAGCTTCCCACCGCCCTGACACACTTTTATATACTCTGTTTTATTCACTTTTTATGTGCTGGGTTGATGTATTTTATTGAGCTAGTTACTACAGAACATAAACTAGGGATTACAACCTTGTGCATAAAAAATCTGCCCCCAGAGAGAAATGGAAGCAATCTGTTTTTAATATACCCTACTTCTCATTCTCCGCACTGCTTCGATGCTTCACTTTCCGTCACTTAACTTCCCTTCCTTGTTGCCTGCGAATATATGCGGAAACCCAGCAACATTGTTTTTATATCCTATTATCCAGAGAATTTGCCCGGGTCTCTCACCCCCTACTTTACCTTTCTACCTGTTTAGACTTCCAGAAGCAGATGCTGTTATCTCCTTGGCTTTCAACAGCCTGTCACATCCACTAGCTGCTCCCTTCTTCAAAAGCTGTCTCCCACTACCTCGCTGGATGTACTCCCTGCGGTTTCCGATACCTGCTGGGAGGCGCAGCCAGCAATGTCAAACTTGGACGACTGAGTAAAAAAAAAACAAAAAACGAGGAACCAACACAAGGGTCAAAGTGATGGAAGGAAACACATGAGGGAAAGACTAAGGGGGTTCTGCTGCTATAAGGTTATTTATTTTTTTCCCTTCTGTTTCCAAAGCTGACTTCATTGATTTTTCTAACCTGAAACACAGCCACAGTAGAACCTTCCATCGTCCTATAGATTGGAATTGATTGCCTTGAGGCCCTCTTGTCCTGTAAATATTTGCAAGGCTTTATTGATTCCATTAGTGGCTGGCTGCTACTTGTGACAATGCTATGGATGGCTGCTGTTGGTAAGGCTAAACTAATGCTGGGAGGCCAGTGTATTTTCACATCACATTAAGGTCTTGTTTCACGCGTGTATCGTTGTATACGACCTGTCCTTGCAGCCATTATGAGGCAAATGGTCACCTTCTTGATTTGTGGGCCACTTTTTGAAGGCACGCCATGCAGGTGGATGATATAGTAGCTCTGTTAGTTCGGTTAGTCATCCTGAAAGGAGGCATCAATACCTTATTTATTGCCGAATGTTTGTGTTTATAAAGCTGTTCTCAGAGGATGACAGAGAGACTGTGTGTGGGCACGACCCCGGATCTGACCCCTTCTAGCCCATGCTGTTTGCAGTGTGATGAACAGAAAATGAGGTGGCCACTTTCTGAAATAGCTGTTGTCTGGCAGTCGTAAAGCCTGGACACAATGCTTATATAGGGGCCAATGATGCAGTGCATATAGACTGTGGGTGTTTCATCTAATCTGAGGAAGTGAGCGGCCAGGAGAGTGCTGCTTAAGAGCACAGGGGAGAGCGAGGTGGCCCACGCACTGCTGCGCTGTTAACCCGCATCTCCCCCGCCCCCCCTCCCCACCCCACCTGCATATTCTACTGTTGTCTCAGGAACACAAAGACTATTTTCAGGCAGCCAATCCACACAAGAGTGGAAAACTGCAGCCCTGCATGCCCCTAAAAGCCTTCATGACTTTTTAATCGGTGGCTCAGGGCTCTGCGTCCGGCGGTTGGAGAGTGGACCCCACTGCCAGAGCTCCACTCCACAGAGGGATCAAATCCCCCCCGCTTGAGTCTCGGGCCTGTCAAAGCAGTCAGGCATGGAGGCAGCGGATGGGTGGCATCTGAAGGTGAGAGAGGCGGAAAGAGAGACAAAGTTGGCAGTAGAAAAGAGCAGTTTTCCGTGGAGAGGGGTGGATGGTAGAAGGGAGCCAGGAGGGAATGTTTGTAAAGGTAGAAAGAATTTATATGAAACTGCTGAGAGAAGGAATAGCCCTGCACCAAAATAGCAATTTCAGAGGTGAGAAAGAGTTTGTTCAGTGGAGTTGTAAGGAAAAAAGTGATGCATTTGTGTGTATGTGTGTGTGTTTGGTACATTCAGTAGGGGCAACAGAGCATTTGGAAGTGATGGATTGTTACAGCATACCAAACAGAGTGGGAAAGGTGGGTGGTGGATTTTATTGGAGAGCTGGAAAGGTTTTGTGATGAATAATAGTCATGAGTGAATTGGTCATTGTCAGAACCCTCCAGAGCCTATTGAATCAGCAAAGCTAGGGTTTTACAATGAGCTTCAGCCATGAAGATCAGCCTGTTGGATCGTAATAGATGGAAAGTGAGTTGATGGAGGCAGCAGGTACAAAGATGAGGCTAGCTCTCACTGCTGGAGCGGCATTTGTCTGTGGGGAAATTGGCCACAGGAGAGACCTGTGTGTTCCTCCCACACACACACTGTGAAGAGATCAGAGAACAATATGGGTGCATTTGATGATCGCATACTGGCATGTGAACCTACACATTCACACACACACACACACACATACACATATGCAGAAAGGAGTAAAGTAAACATGCTGCACGAGTAGCATGCAGGCTAATGATGCCCTGTTGACCCATCACTAATGATGCCCCTCAACTCAGCCAGGAACACGATGGGCTTTGATCTGCCTGTCATTAAGGGACTGTAGAGTACAGGCACGTCTCTTTAATCTGATGAAGAATTTGAATATACATGGATCATGTCACCGCGGAGACGCACACACATGCAGAGATTCACAAGTACGCATCCACGTGAATAAACACCCGACGTGCGCACGCTCCACACGGAGGCAACTGCGCGAACATCTGCGCGTACTGTACATGAAGAACAACACGTACTCAGACACCTGCAATGATGCGGTGGCACTCACGTCTCATCAACGACCACATACATAAACATGTAGGGCAGCACAAAAAGCCCTTGAATCCTTGACAGAGATTAAACATGTCATTTACTTGCTGTGGAAAAGGAGCAGAAGCGTAATAAATAAAACAGATGATTTATTAATATCTGGAGTTGTAATCCACTGCATTATATGTGTATTAAAGCACATTACTTAGCATGGCATTGCGAGAGTTAAAGTGCTTCTAATAAAATTCTTAAGTGCCTACAGGCATTTCAAAGCAGCAGCAGATCTCTGGGCTGCATCTCTCAGTGTCTCGCTAATGGGACTGATGTAAATATGTTCATTTGTGAATCTTCCCTCCAATTTAGCACTGCTCATATTGTAGATGAAGATTATCCAGGGATTATGAGATTTGAAAAAAAAAAAAAGCACCATTTGATGTGTATTTATGCAGAGCTTATAGATGTAGTAATATGGAATTAGGTCCCATCATGGGTGGAAAATACCGATGTGAAAAAAAAGTGTCATTCCCACCTCCCCCCATCTGGCTCCGTGTCAGGTTGTCATCGGGCGATATTCATTTCCAAAAGTAGAAATTTAACAGACGTTTATGATGCAAATCTCAGGCTATAACTCTGTGTGGTGTGGAGGGCACATTAAGCCTTCAAATCACTCATGTCGCTGCTTGGGCGTGTGTAACATTATGCCATATTCGCTTGATCGTTCGCACATATTTCAATGCACGATTGCAGCCAACAACAGTCATTGCCTCCGCTTTGTGGGTCCTCAGAGGCACAGAAAGTTCAGAGAATTACCAACATTATTTTTTACACTGGTGTGTTAAGAGCAGTGGTGGGAACATTTCAATAACAGAGCAGGTAAAAAAAAAAAAAAAAAAAAACACTCTCCGAATACATTAACCTGATGGGAGATGGTTTTCCTATTTAAATTTATGTAATTTCTAACGATAACCTCCAGGATATACCTGACATAGTGTGAAGACTAAAATTGCTGTGGTTGTAATTTCTTTCTTTTTTTTCATATAAAGAGCTCTTGAATATGTATAAGTCAGTGTCAAAAAATAGAGCTAACCTTGGTTTTTACTTTCACAAATTCAAAACTTTCTTTACACCTTTTGCCAGTAGTATGCTTCACATTCTCTTGCATATGAAATGGACATGCTGGGGTGTAAAGAGTTGGAGGCTCATATCCAGGATAGGACAGGGTGGATTTTCCCCCATAGCAAGGTTTTTAATCTTTTCTCTCAACTCAAATGAAAGAAAACAACCCTGCCAACATCGCTGCAGCAACACTGGGAGTAATGTCAGCCCAAGAGAAAGCTTAAGAATATAATTAGAAAAACATCATCAGCCTCATATTTTAAATAGCATTGTTGGCACAGCATTCCAAGCTGCAGTTTGTGCCTATGTAATGATAACTATTGATTAAGTGGTAAGGTTTTCTTGTAAGGCAGCTTTCAGTTTCTGATCAGAATTAGAGTCTTTGAATTTAGGAAATTGGACGTTTTAGATGCACCACATCTTGAACAAATTACAGGCTTCAGACGGATAATTAAAATATTAGATTTAAGGCGACAGTGGCTTAAAGCTTATCCCTGTTTACATCAGGCAAAGGTGGGATACACCCTGAACACATCAGCATTTCATAGAGCCAAAGCCCCGCCCTTTCCAGTGTCCCCTAATGGTGACAGACAAACAAGTTTTATCAGCCCTTTCAATTATTATTATTAGTATTATTAATAATAATAATTGATGTAGCCTCTTAAGCAGTAGCGGGGGCAGCCACAGTTCCATCTGTGTTGCCATGGTAATGCTATGCGACGCTTGTGACAATATTCACATATTATACATCCATGTAACTAGAAGAACATCAACTAAAATCTCAATAAAAAACAATTGTTGGACAACAGAACACAACTCAAACAAGTACTTAAATGGGAAAATATCAAAAACAAGCTAACAGTCTGAGACCAGCGTATGTGTCATGAATAATTTCATAAAACAGACCAACGTGACAAACTTTGCACCAGTAAGCTTACACTGAGCGGATCCAGCAGCACAAGTATTATTTCTCTGCCGCTAAAACTCACTGAACGAGCCAAAGAAGGTGGCATTATGACGTGATGACTACACATTTGGCCTTACCTTTGCTGTTGTCTGATCATAGCTTGGTTTTATATGAATGGAACTTGTGCTATTGGCTAATTCAGTGTTTTGTGTTACATTGAAATGATTCTGACTAGAGGCGCAGGACTTGGCGCAGGACTTAACAGATTTAAAAGAAGCCAAAAAAGTCATGGCTCCTAGTAAGTAAAGAAAAGTATAGAAACAATAAGTTCTGTGTTAACCCTTTAACCCCTGACGTGTCTGTGGTGAGCGTTCTAAATGTGTGATTTATTTCAGATATTCATAAAAATTCAAATGTTTGCTCAATAACAAAAATTTCAAAACGTGCTGGTAGAATAAACCGTATTCTTTCCGCAGACATGCTCAGTGCACCCCCTGCCAACCGTGTAATGGGGGGCAAAGCACAGAGCAGTGAGTTAGACCGACTCATTATAAAAAATAGACAATTTAAGCATTTTTTTACACTGTTTTCCTTCTTGATTTTGATTTTTACTGTTGTTTGCAGTATTGTGGTCATTTTCCTTTGTTTTCACTGAGTTTTGACCGTGTAGCTGCTTTTTGGGGTGCCAAAAAGCAGAGAAAAACAGCCCAAAAACAAAACCTACTGGGCCCAAACTCAAATCCTTGTTGTTGTTCAGTGTGTTCCAGTTCACAGTTCATGTTCAACATCCTAAATCTCTTATTGATGTACATTCTGAGTGCCTTATTTAGTCAAAACCTGTCAAACTTCAGTTCCTCTCTCTGTTGTTCTGTTATTCCACCCTGTTTTGACCCTAAAACACACAGTAAAACAAAAGGAACACAAGCACATACTCAGAACAGACCGTGGAAACAGTTACAGTGACATCACCAACTTCCGGGTGCGTAGCCTTTGCATTTATGTATTTTCACAGTGACAGTTCAACAGTTTTTATACAAACTGTGACTTTCATATATGTCAATGAAGGCATAATTCAAACAGGATCAAAAAATGACTTGTCTCTCGCCTTTACCTGCAGTACAGTTTGGTTTTTTTTCTACATAAGGTCGTAGGGTTGCAGGGTTCAAACCCATGACCACTGTGTTGTTCAGATCTGTATTCCTCTGCCATCTGATCAAATAAACCCCTGTCAGTGTGTTACTTTGCTACTGTCCCCTTTCCTCTCCCTGCATTACCACTTAGTGTTTTTGAGCAAATGATAAAATGAAAAAAGGGCAATTATTTATTTACTAATATGTATTATTTATGATGCTTCCAGCTCAGTGTGAAAACTGACAAATATTTCTGAAATATTGCACTTTCTTTATTTGATTTGACAAACAGCTGAAGGGCATTTCAATAGAGATTTGTGTTGGAGTTATTCTGAAATTTGACAGATTTTAAATTCTACTGCAAATGTAAATAGTTTTCAAATATCGGCTACTGATGATTTTACTTATTATTGATATAAACCATGAAAAAAAACCAGATTATAATGAAACAATGAAAGTAAACTGTCTGCCTTCTTACCTTAGCTTAAGTGCTGTTAACCAGCATGTTGCCAAGAGGAAGATACTATAATATTCCTGTCTGGCCGACAAGAATCTGTGTGTTACCATTAGTTTCATTTTCAGCATGCATAATTTCAGATTATGCACACTGGATGTTATTATGCGCACCCAGTTTTAACAAGTTATGATTTTCATGCTAAACCATCCTAAAGGATCATGTGGGGAGAACACAACAATTAGTATCTCTGACTGAGAATTCTTTCTGCTTTGTTCTAGTTGCATGCTTCTCACTCAGCACCCGTTACTTTATCTGATAATTGAGATGAGCAATGTGGTGTGAAGTCATGTAAGTACCAGCCAAACGCTTCCATTAGCATAATGTCAGGGCGTTCAAATCTTTGTCTGCCTGCTGGCACAGCGCTGGCTGCCTGTCTTCACACAATGCCATAGAGCTCAGTCTTTTTCCTGCTTGAAGGGGGCCATGTGCACATCAAAGACAGGAACTGCCAAGGAAAATGTCTCCGTATATGCGGATGCCTTAGAGGTCATATACGCAGCCTGGTGGCATGTTGGGAAGTTGGGTAGGTGGCTCGAAACGGTGCAGTTCCATCTGGGGGGGGTGACAGGGCGCCTATCACGCCATCACAGCACAGGTCTTGCTGCTGTGGCTTGGATGATGGGAGAAAATAGTGGTCAGAGGGTCTCTCAGTAATGTGATTGAGAAAGGCAGTGATGTGACAAGCTCCATTCTGTCAGCTCTCCCAACCCAGCGGTCTCAATTAGGAACAGGGACTCTGGTCCGACGGGCTGCCAGTTCACAAAGGTGACGATCCTGCCTGACATTACTTCATATCTACCAAGAGAGAAAAAAAAGAAAACATCCACTTCTACCTCTGTATACTCTTCAACAAGGTCTGTGAATCATCTAATGTCCCAAGGTTATTTCATATCCATATACATATGGAATAAAGCAAATTTTCTGTTTAGTTCAATAAGTAGGTTTATTAGAAATAGAACCGCATAGAAAAGCTTATTTCTTATTACATTTATATATATATATATATATATATTACGTTTAACATGATTCCTGTGTAGGAGGTTAAGAGTGTTAAGAGTCGGTTGTTGGGATCAGTGTGTGGCATCATCTCCAAGGCTCAGTTTCCCGGTTCATGTCAGACTTTTCATAGCGTAACCTCTCTTTTTTTTATGTATAAGCCGCCCATTTTGTCTCGGGCCAGTCCCTCTCCCATTCAGAACGACTCCATCCTGTGTCACATTTACTCTCCTCTGTGTCTGTTTGTGTCGCTTTCATGCAAATTTCCTGCCTGCATCCGTGTGGAAGAACGCAAAGCACCTCCCAAATGATGAGAAATATCGCCGTAAAGAGCGTGATTTGTGTCACATCAAAATAAGTGACGGGGCATAATATGAAAAGATAGACGTTTTTCTATCATCACACCATATCGTCGTATCACGCAGCCTTATCTCCGACTCGGCTCATTTATCATCTGTAACCGTTCCTTACGACACGTTGCATGTGTAATTGAATCCGTGTTGCGTATTGTCAATATTAGAAAACCCTGTGTTACAGAATGTGAAGCCCCAACCCCTGAATGTGTGACGCATTTACGCCAAAGGTGTTTGTCTTTTGCGAAGCAGGTAAATAAAGTATTGCCAATACTGATTGCTGTTCACGCCTAGGCCCAGAGGACTGAAGGGAGATAGACAGGCAGGCCGTGTAAATGTAATGAAGGGAGATAATAATTCTTTTCTCTGTCAGCTGCTCTCTGCCATTAGCATTTACTGCCAGCCCCTGCCACTCACTCCTTGGCGCCCATGCACTCTTGCCACACTGATAGGAATCACAATCACCAGCCATTCCACACGCATATATTACAATGGCAGGCGCCCTGATACCTCGCACCTAGCAAAACACTATTAGCATGCCAGTGGTATCTCTTCAATTCAGAGATTCAAAGGGATCTGTTGGGGGGAAAAAGCACGGATGGGACATGGCAGTTTGAGTCCATGCATTTTGCCTGAAAATACTCCGGCATCTCTATCTTAAAGACACAGTTACAAACACATGGAGATGAGCCTATTCATGCGCGTTTTCATACACGTATAAAGACCTGCTTTACACACACACATAGAGTAAAGGAGAAAACAGAGCAGGCAGGTCTTCACAATGTCAAGAGCTAAGATGACTCTCGCCTCCAAAAAAAAATCTATCTATATGTTAATGGTAGAACTCAGATTATGTATAGTGCATCATGTGATTAAATTAAGACCTGTCTAAAAGCTATCTCCATGTAGCGTCTCTCTACGTTCTCAGGATGGACAGGAAGCAAAGCATTGCAGGTGCATCTGATCGTCTTCATCTCAATGCATGTGAAATAATGTTTCCCCCACCATACCATCTACTAATTAGGATCTAATTATCCAGGCTAGTGTAAACAATCACGGCAGATGGCATAGCGTGCAGTATTAACTCTAATGACCCAGGGCCCTGTGGAATTCACATTTCAGCGCGTTTGTTTATTTTCCTCCATTAGTCTTTGCCCTACTTTCTAAATTCACTTAGGCCTATTTCCAACCTTCTTATGCCTTGAGAAAAGCTGCCCGCCTCCTATTCCCGTTGCTGCTCTTGTCGTTTTTTTATTTGCTATTTCTTCCACTTACTGTCGTTTATCTGTTTTGTGTTGCCTTCTGTTGTTTTTTTCCCGCCTTGTCTTTCAAACAATGTCAATTAGCTCTCGCGAAGATCAAGCGAAAATTTGTACCTATATCCTTCCCCACCTGCTACCATCTCCCATTCTCCCTTTCTCCCTAGTGGAAAGACAAAAGAGTAAAGTGGGGGAGAGAGAGATGTGTATGTGATCTGGCGCACAAAACCTTGCTCCAAATCGTAGACGTTGTCTGCCACACCTGGGAAATAAATACTGTGATGTCAGACATAGACTTACGAAAAATGGCTGGTAAAGACTGGATCATATCCCATTGTGTTCAGTGTGTAAGAGCCCTCAATACGTCCCTCCTTTAAGAGAAGAAACTATTTCATATATCTTGTCCTTAGAAAGTAAGAAATTGCCATGGTCCCTGGCTTACATCTAAAACTTGACGCGCTGATCTGTTGGCTCCGAGATCGTGTTCACAACTTGCCGCTGCAAGAGATAAATCTTACTCGAGTGCCACAAAGCAGACAAGATTCCCCGCTTTATCTTTTTACAAAGCTACGCCTATCCCTTGGCTGTTAAAGACATAACTTTCATAGATCTAGCTACAGTTGTTCAGCTGCAGTTTTCCCACTGTACATTGGACAAGCCTGAGCTGACTAGAGACTTGATGCTGCAAAGGGCGTGTAATGGTGGCTGTGGGTGTGTGAGGTCTCATTAATTGACGCCGGGCCTTGTGCCTGTGCTCCTCTGCGTGCTGTGTTCCCTGCCAGGAGCTGGACTTGCTAATTAGGCTCCTGGATATCACAGACACGTCCCCTGGTACGCCATACAATATACTGCGAGTGACTCAGAAACAGAGCGCTGAAAAAACTACAGACCAGGGCGAGAGAATGGAGAGACGTAGAGAGTAAGGAGCAACGGAAAAGAGCAAGGAAGAGATGGAGAGGCATCACAACAGGAAGGGACATGGTGAGAAATTGTGTGAGGGGGAGATGACAAGTGATGAGAGGCCGGGGAGAGAGGGTATGAAAACTACTGTATTGGGAGAGATCAAGGCCGCCAAGAAAGAGAGACTGCCACAACATAGAGAAAGGAAACTGTTGTTGTGGCAAGGCAAAGAGAAGAGGGAAGAGAAACTTAAGATGGGAAGAGAAAAAAGATGCGGGAATCAAAAAGAGAAAGATAGTTGGAGACAGGCAGTGCGTAGTAAAGAGGTAGAGGGAGGCACTCAGAGGTACAGCGAGGCAAATAGGGAAGAATTCCAAGCAGAAAGTGTGTGTATGTGTGTGTGAGTGAGACTATGTGTGCGAGTGTGAATTTTTCTCTGCTGCCTGCTGGAGTGTGTGTCCAGATAATTCAATCTGCTGCCCATTGACTGGCCTCCCGCTCCGTCTTCACTCCTAATTAAATCTCCATTTGTTGGCTGGATGCTAGTCCTTCTAATTGTGTTGCCGTAGCATCTGATACACACACACACACTGCCACACCTAAACACACACATGCATACACACACACACACACACACACACAGGCCCCGCAGTGAGAGGGATCCCAGACACGTAACCACGGTACATTACACCTCAATTAATCACATCAATTACACATCAATTAACCTGTGGCGATGCACTAAACACTGCTACGATGAAGCCGCCATTTCATCTGCGCCGACCTGGGGAGTTTTCTGTCACATCAAAGCAGACACGCCATCAAAAAGGAAAAACATTTTAAACATGAAAATTCATTTCACTATTTCGCCGCTTGCACTGACTCTTAAGAGCGGCGTTAAGCCCGTCACTCGGGCAATGAAATCTGTGTTGCCACGGTGTAGATACCAAGGAATTTTAGCAATAATTTGTCCCACAGAATGGTGGCAAAGCATAATTTAAAGGCTGCAGTTATGGAAGGGAGGGAGGCTTCAACCTGTGATGGACTGGCACGCACATGCCGCATGCAGATGCTGATCCATGGGCTATTTCTCTAAATGAATGTAGGAGTAGATGGAGGCTCTTCATCTTCCCTCCCTGTCTTTCAGGCCTGGCCTGCTTGTTTGGCTTCTGCTCTAATGGGTCGCTTCACCTTGCTGCCTACCGTTGGAGGACACTCCCTCTTTCATTTAATTTCTCTTTCTTCCCCCTTCTCAATCCCTTACCCCGCCTCTGCATCACTTCTAAAAATCTCTTTGTTTTTATCATTAAGCCCTGAATTTCTCTCACCATCTGCTTTGTGAGTGCTCTGTTCTTTCCCCTCCTCTCTATTTCTTGTTCACTTTCTTTTCTTAATCCTTTCGTGTACGCCTGCTTTTCTGACTCACCTAAAAGATGGAGTGTAAATCGGTGGGGTGCCTGTTGTCACGGTGACAGCAGCAAGTGACAAAGTGACAGATCAACCTGACCTTCACGATGGGAGGGAGGTGTGAATATTTGTTTGTGTGTCTCTGTGTGTGTGTGTGTGTGTGTGTGTGTGTGCATTTTATGCCCACCCCAAACTGGCAAGTACAACAACTACTCAACCTAGCATACATCTGTTTGTGTTTGCTGTTCACGTGTGCACCCATAAGGGACGTGTTTCATCAGCTTTCAAGATGCTTTTAACCCCTACCTGCTCCAGCAACCCCAACACAACTAGCACCCTTTCACCAACCCATTACTAGGCCAAGGTCACAGCCGTGACTGTTGCATAACCCCCATCAGAGAGGCTAACCATGACCCATCTCGCATGTTAAAGTCCAATTGAAGATGCTAAATGACAGCTCTAAATTTCCCTGGATGACACGCTGCACTATGAGGGTAACTGTAGGTGGCTGATGGAGTAGGGAAGTTATGTGCATATGTATGCGTGTCTGGGAGGAGAGGTAGGAAGAACAAGATATTGCAGTGTGTTAAGTGAAGGAAAGAGCAGTGTGGATAACAACAGAGTAGACCTCCGAATGATTCCACAGTCACGGACACCACTTTATCACTGCATGTCAGCGATACAGTTGTGCCAAGCGGTGGGATGTGGTTACCCAGGCTCAAACACAGGTGCCTGAGGATAAAACAGAGGGCAGAAAGAGCTCCCCGCTGCCGGAGCCGAGGAGGGGTAAGGAGGTGAGATACAAAATAAGCGAGCAAAAGAATACAAGACAAAAGCAGAATGCGAACAGTGTCTGTGTGATTGCATGCCAGAATGGCGCAATGGGGAGCACAATGGGCCTTGGTTTATAAAGCTGCCCCGGTGCCTGTGGTCTTTGTCTCACGGCCATTAAAATTCTGTGTATGCAGCAGGGGACCCGGCTGGAGCCATGCCACCATTCAACCTCAGCTGTCAGGTTAGAATAAGGTGTTTTTATATCTGTGGTGAATGGGCTGCGGTGGTACAGCCGAGCTGTTGGGGGGCACCTGCCACACAGCAGCCATATTAAAGCTCTCCTGTTCCTCTCTTGTCAGTTTTGGTCGTACCTTGGCCCAGCTGACCTGCTTCCTTTGGCTTTTTATCTATGTGCGTGGTGCAGGAGGGATTCCCAGCCCAGAAGGCCTACCCGTCCGGCTTTCCATCTGGATGTGAATGGTGCTGCAGGCACATGACAGACCCGCCACTGTCTGTTCGTTCATCACTGAAATTGAGGACGTGACAGTTCTTCGCGCCCACTGCTCTTCCTCGTCTTCATCACTCTACCCCTGTTTCTTCTGGAAAAAAGAATCTTGCACTGACACTGTGAAGCTTGTGTGTTACAGTAGGATGAACACAAACTGCATCACTTAGGATGAGTTCTCAGTCTCTTTTGGATGGATGTTTCTATACATAAATGCGTGCGGCAACTTCCTTATATTCACACAACTGAAGAGGTTGTACGCCCGCCGCTCCCAAAAACAACATGTATACTCGATAATTTGCAGACAAAATCCTGTGGATTTGTACATATGCAAATCTTGTATTTTTTCTGCTTTAATAGTGAATTCTATTTATATCATTTATTGCTTTTGTCTCTTCATACTTCCCTTTTTTGCTTTTTTGCTAGTGTTTTTGTATGCAACTGAGCTATTGTGGCCAAGTAATTTCCCCTGTGGATCAATAAAGTTTGTCGAAGTCTAAAATATTACTGACAGTGTTAATGAATAGTACATAGCTGTTGCATTCAGGATGTCACATTGCCATTTGTTTGGTTAGGCTTGACTGGTGGTGGAAAAAGGGACTAAAGTTCTGAAGATGCATGACAATGATAAAAGTACAGAATAATAGATAGGATTAGGCGTGTATGTGACTGGAGTGTGATTGAGAGAAAAAAAAAAAAAACAGAAACACAGCATTTACCATTGGTTGGCGTTGGGACATGAGCACTCCTGGTCTCCACATAGTTTTTTTTGTTTTGTCATATCCCTAGTGCCTCCTCCTACTTCATAGCATTGCAACATGATTCGTACAACCACAAGAGGTCACCAAAACAATATAAACACCGGTGGCTTTATGCTCCTTCACAGACTGAGCCATATTGTTGTTTTCAGGTTGAGGTCAGGCTGATGAGTGTCATAAAACTTATTAAATGTGCCGAGGATGGCAGATGCGTTCACATAAGGAACACACAAGGAACTAGGTCGAACCGTCTGCAGTTTAACCAGATTATATGAAAACTTGGCAGAAGGGGAGGTCAAGAGCTGAGGATGCTATCGTAACAGTCAAACCTGCCACAAAGGAGGACAGTATAGATGGGAATTTGTTGTTTGTGGTTTAATGGTATTGTGAAATTAGAAGACGAGTACACTGTTGGTGTCCTGTTGTTTGCAACGTTC
The DNA here is from genome assembly GCA_037367365.1 of Apogon talboti. NCBI lineage: Eukaryota > Metazoa > Chordata > Actinopteri > Kurtiformes > Apogonidae > Apogon > Apogon talboti. Next base: position 26,525,701 of record JAPQRQ010000027.1, read on the forward strand.
CCTGAAGTCACAATGCTTCGGCTCTAAAAGGAGACGACACCCGAGACCAATTATGGATTAAATCAGCGAGGATGACGCCGCTGTGAAAGCAAACACATTAACCTGACACATTAGTGACAGAAGCGTAATCCTCTACAGTGGGCAAAGCGAGATCCGACTTCCTTTGTCCAGATATGGATTCCTATACCTCTGACATGTCCAATGTAGCTGTCAGGAAATACAATGGATTTTCTAATGACATAATGACACTGACTAACAAAGTGTGGATTGGATACATCAATATAGATACCGATGTAGTCAAAAAAAAAAAGAAAGAAAAAGAAATCAATGCCAGGGTACGATGGGGCATTACAGTATATATTAACAGAATGTTTTACTGTTATATGTGCATAAATTGGAAGTACAAATCTGCATGATGCAAAAATAGAAATGTGCGTCCATGTGTATAAACAGACATATTGCATACATTTATATGCAGTGGAGATGTACCGCAGATAGAAACATGTATCAGATGTGTTTGACCTCGGTGGTTCTGAGAAGATCAAAAGCACAGTGTTGAAGAGGAAGAAGAGAATGAGGGTCAGACAAGAGGTTCTTTGTTGGAAACTCATTAGATCCCAGAACCCAGTGTGCAGATGAATTGCCACTACATCCTTTTAGCAGTAGAGACAGTCAGCGTTCATTTAAGTTCTCACCAAGTCTAGAAGTGAGGATTGTTTTAGTTGTGGCGTCACATGACAAGGAGCGTCAAATGACATTTTGGATTCTGATCGTTCCCTGATATTAAACCTTAACCCATAAAGACCCAGTGCTAATTTTGTGGCAGTTCCCAAATGATTTTTTTTCCTCTATATTTAACTTTTCTTAAGTGATTTGTCACCATTTATTATAATAGTATCTTTTGTATTTTGCATTTTTCCAGTGAAAATCAGGTATTTTATATAGATGTTCATAAAAGCTCAGAATGAGGGTTATTATACCAAAAAACAGAGGAAACTGAAGAAAAAGTGATTTTTTCAGTCAAATATAACTTCAAACAAGTGTCTACGACTGCTGTTCTTCATCCAACTCCATGGGTTTGACTGGTGAATCAATGTTGTAGAAAATGACAGTGTTTCTATGGTAACTACAGAGCCTCTGAACGTCCAAATGGGTCATATCTGATGACCATGGAAAGATGAACAAACTGTATTTATACCAATTACTTACAAGTATTGATAGGATTAGTGGATCAACAGTTTAGATCAGTAGATGCTTTTGGTCATAGATGGATGTTTGGGTCTTTATGGGTTAATTTAGCTAAGAACTACCTCTAAGAAAAATTTTGTTTTGAGCAGATAATGACAATAAACATTGTCGAATATGTACTGCTTATTAACATTCTTTTAGTCATTTTTCTTCATTTTTTTTATTATTTGATATAAAACAAGTGTGTCCATCCATTGTCATTGATCCAACTCCATGGGTTTTACTGGTGAATCAATGTTGTAGAAGATGATGGTG
>JAPQRQ010000027.1:26536595-26552808 GCA_037367365.1 Apogon talboti
TGCCATTTATGTTGAGTCTGGATGTAACTCAAAAGTAATACAGCACTCACATAACGCATTACAATTCTGAGACAGTAATATTTTAAGGTAAGGAATTATTTTAAAATAACAGTAACATGTAATCTGTCATGGATTACAGTTTGGAAGGAACTTACACAACACTGGTTATAACACACCCCAGCTGCTAAACACAATGCTAAATAAATCTACCAAAAGCAGCAGAAAGCTTCAGTTTTGTGTGTGTGTGTGCGTGTGTGTGTGTGTGTGTGTAGGCATCAGTGTAGACCTTTGTACATGTCCTGGATCCTTGTGTGCCAGTGTGCCTGCATGTGTCACAGTCGTGGTCCTCAGTGAAAGTCGGTTTCTATCTAATTCTGGCTCTGTTTTCTGTGCTCTCCACTCACACTCTGACGAGTCCCTAAGACACAGACAGACACTCTCAGGTGGCACTGCCTGATTGCTATCACTAGGCTTGCCTTCCCACCTCCCCAACACCTCCTCTTCCCTGTCCCTCACTTACATCCTCCTCTTTTCTCCTTCCCAGTCTTTCCCCAGCATTTGGCTGCGCTCTCACGTGGCTTAGTCTCTGGGTCTGCCTCACAGGCCAGCCCTCTGCTTGTTATTCTTCACCAGCTCTGATCAAAGAGGAGAACTGGAATCCATTTAATCAGACCCCTCACCCCCCACCCCGAACTGCAGCGGAGGGGGAACATGGCAGGGGCGGACTCCACACTCCTAAGTGGCTGTAGCAAAGCAATTAAAGGGGCTTCGGCGCTAGGGGTATCTACCTAGCATTTTGCATCCACCATTTAACACGAATGCACAAGAACAACATGTGAAAGATGCTTATATGATTGGATTCAGCTGACTGTACATAGAGGATAACAATGGGTTTTGTAAGTCTCGTCAGACAGTTGCACTCCTGTCTGTGCTTCTCACTCTGCAGCAGGCCCTGAAATTACATTCTCTTTCTCTTTGTTGCATTCACTATCTCGTGCTACATCAGCACCACTGCCCACCACAAGACTTTTCTGTTTTCTTTAGTATGCTTATGTCTCCTATCCAAGAGGAATGCGTTTTTTAAGTTCATTTTGTAGGATATAATTATACAAGTTCTGGACAAAAGCACCAGGACACATCACACCTACAGTCTGTGTGATAACCCCATTCCTATTGATATGAAATATTAGCATAAGAAAACTGTTCATGTCATTTTTATCACTGTCAGGAGCCTGTCAGATATAGGAAAAAGTCAAGCATAATGAGGCGGGGAGGGGTGGGGGGGGTCAGCCAGACATGGGTGGGGTTTATATACAAAACGAAAATGATTGTTGTTGAGCTAATATAACAGAAAATAACTCGACAAATAGAAAAAAAAGATGGCTTTGTTGTGGAGAGGGTCTGGAGAGGCCGGCTGCTTCCTGGTCTCTGCCTTTATGTCCAGGTGATGGGTGATCTGAAGCAGCCGTGGCCTATGAACAGGTAACCATCAGGTGGGACGCCCTGGGAACCAGCAGGGGACACGAGAAAGAAAGGGAACACGCAGACGAAGAACCAAAAGAGAAAGAGAGAAAAGGCACTAGGGCCGCACAATCACAATAAATGTCAAATCAATATTTCTTTCAACTTTAAAGGCTGATTTTTCCTCCAGAGTGAGAGGTGAAGAAACTAGATGGTTATTTGTGGATTGAAATGATTATTTATGGTTAAACAAATGTAACAGTAGAACATTTAAAGGTGAATTCCTTCTATGACTGAGCTCGTTTTGCAATTTTACTTGTTGTACAAATTCATTGAAATTAATTGAAATGACTGTATTTATTGCGTTTTATATTTTAGCATTAATTCTAATTATTTGTTTTGTATTCGGTACATGATGACTTATTTAATGTATTTTTTCTCAAAAAATTTCAAGTGCCCCCTAGGTACCCCTGGGGGTAAAAACCTGATGTTTATTGCGATACTATTATGACATTTATCATTATTCATTTGTAGCCCCACCCCCTTATTAACAATGAAACCTGAATTCAATGTGACCTTTAACCTTAGTGTCTGCGGTGTATGTTTTCAGTTCATTTCCTTACTATGAGCCTTTTATTTGGACAGGAGCAGGTCAGCCATGTTGTGCAGTCGCTCATACTATGTTTGAGTTAATAACCCATTGACTAATGGACTGAATGGACAAAACAAAGACAGACTCTTAACCAGGGCCATTCACATTTTTAGTTTCCACTGTTGGAGGACTGTATTCAGTCGGTTACAATCTGCAGCTTCTCGTCTTGACACCTCTACACATCACACGCTGAAAGTTTAAGCGCCGATAGTAACACATTTGGTTAAATTTAGCATCTTGAGTGTGGAGCATAACGACACATGTCTCTATCTGTCTCGTTGATGCTGACTAATGTCCCTGTGTGTTGTTTTTAGGTACCTGATCCCCACTCTGGACCGATCTCACGCCGGCCACTACCGTTGCATCGTGAGAAATCGAGTGGGTGCTATTATGCAGTGCAGCACTGAAGTACAAGTTGCTTGTAAGTGTGTGATTCTTTCCACATATATACATCCCTAGTAAGAGGAGGATGCTTTTTTATAAATCGCTTGTCATGCACAGTGTGTGGATGAGTCACTCCCGACTAAAGAGGCTTATCTTTTGTAAAAGGTACATAACATAGAAGTAATAACATGAATTCTTCTCTTCCATCTTCTTCCATTTGTAGCATTTTACCGTCTCGCATTCATTTTCCCTTTTTACCAGCTCTCTTGTGTGTTTCCTTAATAGTGCTTTTCTCTCTGTCTGCCAGATATGGGTGGTTTTGTGGAGGGCGAGAGGTCTCAGACTGTATCTCAAGGAGAGGGTGCTCTCATCCATGCACCACGGATACACAGCTTCCCCAGGCCACAGATCACCTGGTTCAGAGATGGGCGTAAGATTCCCTCCAGCAGCCGCATGTGAGTCCAAGAGGCGTGATGTGTTTGATTTGGACCTTAGTGTGCGGCGCATGTGATGTGTTCATTCCTGCGTGTGTGTTGGAGCAAGTTTTATCAAAAATGAGTTGTTAGTGAATGCTGAGTCGGAGGAGCAAAAATATATTTCACATCAGAGAGACTCGAAGAAGTTCAATACTGCACACGGAATTTGTTCAATCGCCTCACACACACCGGTGGGTGAAGTTGAGCGGAATAGTTGATGAAGGGATGCTGGTGCAGACCCTGCGTTCATCATGGAGTCACCTCTCAGTGATAAAGCGGGTTATTATATCGCCCCTATTGACTTTGAAGGCGGAATGATTGAAGGGTAGAGATAGAGCAGGCAGCAGAGGAACCAATTAGACAAAATTGGACAAAAGGCCTCAGCTGATGATATGTGTGAGTGACGGCGCTCGCCCGTGGGTGGATTTGTATGTGAGTGGGCGTACGTGTGCATATGAGCATGTAGCACGAGGCGGTTGTTGCTGCTGCGGGTGGCTGGATTCATCCCAGTTCAAATATGCAACGCTCCTGAAGAAAGATTGCTAAGGTAATCACCTGAGATTCGTTTCTCGGCGCAGACAAATAGAAGTAGGCAACTCCATAACTCCTCAGAAACCACCTTCTCATCAATTATTCAGCAGGCGGGCTCCACCATGTTGTAGCTGACATGAAGACTTTTTGCCTTGAATTACATGCTCTTGGTTGTAGGAAGGATTGGCGTGTTGTATCCTATGGCTGCGGGGCTCCGAAAAAGCACGGAGGAAAACAGCGCGAGAAACTCTCACCCCATTTCCAAGAATATTCTCCCCAATTCCAGCGCCGGTTACTGTGCAGCGGACTCTTATCAGGAGTGAAGCAGTGAAGCTTTACCATGTGACAATGAGAGGCACTGACAGGACACTCTGCATTTACCGCTTGTTTGCTCGCTTTGTGTCAGGCAACATTGATATTCACAGGCGTGCGTGTGTGTACTCTTGTTTGTGCGCCTGTATGAGTGTTTGTTGACTTGTCGAGAGCCACAGCTCCTAATTGTCCAGGAGTGTGTCTGTTTATCCTGCACCGATCAGGCAGATGCTGGCAGATCCGGAGAGTCTAATCTGGCCTTGTGCTTAGCATCGGCTCTCATTTAATGGGTCCCTCTCACCCGTTCAGCCATTCCAGTGGCTAACACAAGAAGATTTTTACAGCAAGATTTTTACTAAAATATCTCCGGTGGTACAGTATGTGTGGTATACCTGCCACATTTATAGACGTCTGTTAATTTGCACTGTCCCTGTGAATTTAAGCAGTACAGTGCATAGATAAAATTAGCATTCCATTTAAAGCACAAAAGTGACAGCTTAGTTTAATATCTGCTGTAAAAATAAGAAGGTAATAAAGTCTTAACCCTTTTAATCCATAAAGACCTAAACCATCGACAACCAAAGGCATCTACTGATCTAAACTGTTTAATACCTGTTGATCCACTAATCCTATCAATACATGTCAATAATTTAGGTAATAAGCAGTTTCTCAGCTTTAAAACATAATCAGATATGACCCATTTGGACATTCAGACGCTCTGTAGTTACCGTGGAAACACCATCATCTTCTACAGCATTGATTCACCACTAAAACCCATGGAGTTGGATCAGTGACAGTGGATAAAAACACTTGTTCTTACATTCAGTTATTAAAATCTTGGCTGAAAAAGTTCATTTTCTTCTTTAAATATTGGAAAATACATGATTTACACTGAAGAATGCAAAGTGCACAGGACAATATTATAATAAATGGTGATAAATCACTTAAAAATGGTTAAATATAGAAAAAAAAATTATTTGGGAACTGCTACAAAAGTAGCACTGGGTCTTTATGGGTTAAAATCGCCATTATAAAAGGCCGCCTAGGTGTCTTCATGTTTTCTTTGCAATAAAAGTGTCAGAAAATATCTATTTTGCCAATTCTTTTGCACCTTTGTTTTCAGGAAGAATTAAACTTTCAATATCTGGCCATTAATTATCATTATTATAAATAATAAATGTTTAAAACAGTGTGTTATAGTAAAAAAAAAAGTTTTTAGCATATTTATTATCAGAAACAACCATAAATGAAACTTTTTGAAAGTTTCAACTATTTTACATCTGCTCAAACATGCTTTTTGCTCTGGAACATTCAGTATCCATATTATGGCTTCATATTTGTGCTTATTTCCAGGCGTTTTTTTAGCCTGTGTAAAAGTCTCTGAAACAGTTCTTTTCTACTTGTAATAGAGTCCCACATTGCTGCCATGAAGTCTTATATAGTGTTGGAAAGCTCAAGATCTCAGCTTTCTGATGCCGTTTGAACTTCGTGGATAGTGCAAATGCCTCAGGAGTTACAGTCATTTAATTCTGTCAAGTACAACATGTAGCGCCGGAGAGACTGCCGTTGTTAAAGGGTTAAAAAATGTATAGTTTTGGTCTGTACTTATTTAGGGAGTTTCTCTGCGTTCTTTTTTTGCCTCTGTTAGGTTCTTCACCTATTACAGAGTCCATATCTACAGAAATACTTAACATGTAACAAGACTTTAAATAATGTGCAGACATGTTCATTCATCAGACGCACAAAGCCTGTAATTATAGCCACTATCTTCAAACAGAATTTACTGAAGGGCAAGATATTTCACTTTATATATACAGTAACTTAAAATCACAAATTAGCCTGAGGGGGCTTTACAGTCTCTATAGTCTAATTCCCACTATCCCAAGATAACCCCGTCTTCTGACTCCGATACCGACTCTGATTGAGTCTCAGATACTTTTTTTTTTTTCATTCTGAAGTCTCGCTTCACTTCAGATCATTAAGCACCACCATAAACTGTGATTTTATTCACCCATAAATTTGTCGGCGAAGTAGCACAACTTGCAGTTTTGCAATCTAAAAATGAAAAGGTAAATATAAGACTTAATTCACATCATATCGACAGTAAGTGGCAGTAAACCTTCTTTACTACGAGGATTGCAGAATTATGCTGAATGATGACTTTATTTACAACGCCACTGTAATATATGTGCTGTAAACATAACTGCAAACAGAATCATAATGAATTAGGAGAATAATTTTGTGTACATATGCCATATATTCATGTTATTTGGTCAGCCTCAGAGAACCAGCCCCTACTTTTAACTGGTGCCAGTTTAGCGGCAACTACATGGTTAGTTTTATTGTCACATTACTGGACAATGTTATTATAATTACAGATTTATACCATATATAGGCTGAGATCTTCCTTTTAGACACTGCGTTACCTAATACTTGGAAGCGTTCATGATATGTGTGCTTCTTTTCAGATATAATTTATGTATATGCGTGTGTGTTTTGAGTGTCAGTTTACTCGCGGGATTTATTGACTGTGTGAAACAACTACTCACTGCTTTAATGATATGAGTGTGTCTCTGGGCTTGTTAATGTGTGTTAGTGTTGTTTGAGGACAATTTTGAGAACGCATGCCGGCTGATTGGGGAGTGTCTGTTTAAACTCGGAGCCAAATTGGTGTCCTCCAATTTGATTTAAGCACATTCAACACTTTTGAAAGCTGATTTTATTAGGGTATTGTTAACCCTTTATAGATATATTCTGTAATTCAAAATGTCAACCTTAGTGTGTTATTGGAGGACCTTCTATTAAATTCTTCAAAATTTTTTATCGTAGTGTACAAAATCAAGGTTAATGAAGTTACCATATTTGGTTCCTTACCCATAAGTGGCAAAAAAAACCAAACAAACCAAGAAGTATATAAAAATACAAGAAAAACACATGTAAAATGAAAGGAACATGTATTTTAGAACATTAGACCAACATCAGTGCTGATCCAGACACCTGTCAACATCCACATTAACCCTTTGAACATCAGTACTTACATTAGTACCATTACTTCATGGTACGTAACAAAGCAGGTACACTCACTGTTCATGCAGAGCTGGACCTTACAGACCCTGTAGACCACATTGGACCTCAGATGGTTCCCTCACTGTCCTCACTGTAACTGTTGCCGCCACTGTCTTGTAATATGTGCGGAAATGACCAAAAATAGTCACTTGGCCGATGAGGTGAATGAACTGCTGCTCTGGGGTTGCAGAACTAACGTGTGTGTTTATGCGTGAATATTCTCTCAGTGCCATAACCCTGGACAACACGCTGGTCATCCTGTCAACGGTGGCCCCTGACGCAGGACGTTACTACGCCCAGGCGGTCAACGACAAGAACGGCGAGAACAAAACCAGTCAGCCTGTTATTCTCACCGTGGAAAGTAAGCGCACATGACAAACACACACACATTTAAAGAAACAGATTTCCTCACCCACTCAATGCAAGACACATCTCACTAGCAGATTGTCGGTGCTATCAGCAGATTGCGTTAACAAGTTGCTGCAGATGAAAATGTAGTTTAGGAAAGTTTTTTGTCCTTCATATTTTCTACCTCTGTTGGGAAAAAAAATGACTCACTCCAGCTGCCACCCAACAGGTGGCTCAGGCAGGGACAGTAGGAGCAGAGAGAGCGCCCTCTACTGGTGCACCCTGCCATCATATCAGTCCTCTCCCCTGTTTCTCCTCTCTCGCCCTAATCATTGTTGAAAATAGCGGAAATCAATCGATCTCAATTTTATCTATTTATTTAACAACCAGCAGTTGATATAACAATCAGAGCTCTGGTTCGGATCCCTGTCCCTAACACCAACAAAGAATATGGGTCAGATTCAGGAATCCAACCCCTAACCGTTCCCTGTTTCACATATTTATAGTACACAAATGAATATGCAAAATGTAGGTTGATCTCGTCTTCTGATTCGCTGATCCGTCTTCTAAGTCCTTCCTCCTTGAACTCCTTCCGGGTGAGGGAACTCTTCGATCATCACACCCTCCTGGCGTCTTCCGGTCTGGTCACTCCGTCTTATCTGTGAAATGAAAACACAACCCCTGCACCTACACCCAAAAGGCCCTCTTTGTTCTGTTGTTTTCTATGTTTTACATACAGACCTGATGTCTCCTATCTAAATAGCATCTCTCTTCCCCACTGTCCTGTGACTCTTACACCTTTCACTGATTACCCTTACTCAAGCAATCTATTTTACACATGACATGAGAATACAGCAGAATTTTATTCCAACAGTATTTTAAGTTGCTGACTACCAATTAGATAGTTACTGAGTGTAGTAGACATCAGTTTTTCTAATGTTTCTGTTATTTACATTATTAGGACTCCATACAGATTTAATTTATTATTAAGGAAGCATAAGCTATGTGTTCTGTTATATAGATGAGGGGAGGGAGTGGGATTATATAAGTTTTTTCTTCTTCCCACTCCTTTTCGAGCAATACTTAATTTGTTATTACTAATGTACATTGAAGATGATAAGTAACAAAATGAACCAAAATGAAGGAAAAATAAAGCCACCAAAATGAAGAAAAACAGCCAAAGTAATCAGTAAAACTTACAAAATGAATGACAAATCAACATAAGTAAATTGAATAATAAAATACACAAAAAATGTAGAAAAATAAATAAAATAAGCAACAAGATGACTAAAACCAAATCAAATAATGAATAGAATGAGTAACGATAACACAAAATAAGGCTGTAGACTCTAATCTTTATCTGTAGTTTTGTAGTTTTAGTGGTTTTTGTAGTTTTATACCAGGAAAGGTTTTTGATTATAATTCTTTTAATAATTATTATGAATTATTCCAATAATTTAATGAATTCTTAAATGTTGGAACTCCGTCTGTCCTGTGTGGAGTGTTTCAGTCCATCCCCAGTCTGCTTTCCTTACATGGATGTGACAGTTTCAGGTTGGCTGTGGTTTCCTGCCCTGTCCTCCCCATCTATCTGCAGGTTTTTGTTCAGGCTCTAGACATCTGTTCTCACTGTGGCCGCTGTTTTTCCGGCAGACGCAGTAGTACATGGCTCTATGCAAGGGTTTGGTTTTTGTAATTGTCAAATCACAACCGTCGCGTTTCCTCTCAGCCAAGAAATCGTCTTTGTCTGGATGTCCGTAGAGGGAATGAACGGCCCCTTTGATGAGATCGATGCGCAGGATCACCTTTAAGTCATCCACACCTTTCCTCTGGTACCAGTAAACCCTCCTCTCTTCACACTCCTCGGTCCGTCCACAGCTGAATGTCACAGATTCACCTTCTCTTCTGATCACCGACAAATCGGCCTGGATCAGCTGTGTCGCCGTGGTGACCAGCGCTGTAAACAAACAGAGCCGTGGATAAAGGTTAGCGCGGTGGCATTTGCTGCAGGGAGACTGTGCCGTCTCCTGATTGGCTGGAAACACTCACCTGAACACAGACAGCACAGAGCAGCCGGCGGCAGGAGAAGCATTTTGTGGCTTTTCCTCTGGTAAAACTGTAGTAGTAGCATCTGATGAAGAGGAGGCCGAAGCAACAGGGCCTCCTGTTTTCTAATGGCCCCTCCCACCTCCCATCAGCCCCTGCGTGGACACCAAACACCCCTCAGTGTCTCACTCTGCTGTTTGTTCATATATGTAGAAGACGGTGTCGTCAGCATTGAGTTGTACACTGAGTAATAGATCTGAACTTTACAGAAGCTCCTGAAACTGTCACTGACTTTTCATTAACCTCAACATGAACTGAAAAGTAACAGGGCATTGAACGGTTATCATCAAATACACAAGCACATCTCCATGTTCCAATCCCAATTTAGTCTGTTCTCCAAGTGAGAAGAATGAAGCTCCAGCAATTTACCACAGTTTTAGAAGATCACCCCCAGACCTGGAACACAGACCAAATACTGAGAACAAAGAAACACAAAGGAGGAGTGCAAAGACTGATGTTATGGTTCAGATTTGTCTGGAATATATGCACAGCCTCCAACAAAGACCCCCCAAAAACTGAACTGAAGAGGTTGTAAAGGTAAAAGTCACTGTTTAGTGTGACCTCTGACCCCATGACAAGAATTTCAATCATTTTGAGGTTTTTTTCCTGTTCATTTTTACTCCATGTTGATTATTTTTTTCAATTTGTGTCTCACTTTTCTTATTTTTGCTCATTTTGTTCCTGGTATAAAACTTCAGCAAATTAATGCCATAAATAAACATATTGTCTGAACTAAAGGGTTAAAGACATGTTAAGGTCAAAGGTCACACTAAATGCAACCACTGTGGTTTATAGAAGCTGTTTGCTCCATTAACCTGTCGTTTTCACTGCTGTTCATACTTCACATATATCAGGTTAGATCTAATAGAGACACTGACAGACGCATGTGTAAACATTAGAACTTTAATAAACCAAAAACAGAGTGGACTTTTACACAGGACTGGCTTCAGTCTGTACGGTTCAATTTCTTTACACTATGAGTTAAAACAGATAATGTTCCATTTTACTGAAGAAAGTCAACTTGTTCTTATTGCGTCCTGTTCCATGATTTATGTAAAACAAATCATATTACATTAAACCGTAGATCTAGAACTATTTCTGTGGCAGTTTCCAAATAATTTTTTCGCTTGACTTTTATTGATTGATTTCTCACCATTTATTCTAATATTATCCTCTGTATTTTGTATTTTTCAGTCTAAATCATGTACTCTCCTATATTTAATTCACTGATCATGTAGATGTTCATTTAAAGCACAGAGTAAACTCAAAGGTTATTAGATCAAAACTGAAGAGAAAGTGACTTTCAGTGCAGTCTGTCATTAACTGAACCCATTAATCAACCCATTCATTAATTAAACCCAGTGTGTCCATCCACTGTCGCTGATCCAACTCCAGGGGTTTTACTGGTCAATCAGTGTTGCTTCAGTAGACAGTTCTGGTCCATGGTGGGTGTTTGGGTCTTTATGGGTTCTGCAGGTTCTCAGGTTTGCTTTTACAGGTTTCAGGTGAAGGATTGACACCTTATATTGTTTATTTCTACTGCTCAGTTGCTATTTGTGCTTACTTCCTGCTGTAAAAGAGAACATGATGATCATTGTGAACCAATAATATGTGTTTGCTCTGTGCTCAACTTTCCTTTTATTCCCATTGGTCACAGTCATTTCCCTGTTAGGGCTTTGTGTTTAGTCTTGGGATCATTTTCGAGGCTGTGAAATTGATCTTGACATGAGTTCTTCAAGCTGCGCTCAGATCACTGCATGTACATCTGATATGAAGTTGAAATATGTGATTGTGGTTTTTCTTCCTGTTGAATATCTGGGGGTTTTTGTTTGGGTTAGCGCCGTCCTTTCTCACCGTGGGGAACTTCTTTAGAACAGGCGCAGTAGTAGGTGGCTGAATGGACAACTTTTGTCTTCATGATCATCAGGTCATGACCACTGTCTGTGGTCAAGATGCTGAAGTCATCTTTGTCAGGATGGTTGTAGCGATTGTTGGATTTCCCGGTGTCTAAGTGGACCCGTAGGATGATTGCGAATGGTTGTCCGTCTTTCTTCTGGTACCAGTAAAGCTGTTGTGTATCACACTGCTCAGTCCACCCACAGCTCAGGGAAACAGATTTATCCACTGCTCTACTCAGGAACAACTTGTCCTGCATCAGCTGTGTCGCTGTGGTGACCAGCGCTGTAAACAAACAGAGCCGTGGATAAAGGTTAGCGCGGTGGCATTTGCTGCAGGGAGACTGTGCCGTCTCCTGATTGGCTGGAAACACTCACCTGAACACAGACAGCACAGAGCAGCCGGCGGCAGGAGAAGCATTTTGTGGCTTTTCCTCTGGTAAAACTGTAGTAGTAGCATCTGATGAAGAGGAGGCCGAAGCAACAGGGCCTCCTGTTTTCTAATGGCCCCTCCCACCTCCCATCAGCCCCTGCGTGGACACCAAACACCCCATAGTGTCTCACTCTGCCGTTTGTTCATATGTGTAGAAGACGGTATCTGGGGTTTTCCTATATTTAATTTTCTGATCATGTAGGTGTTCATTAAAGCTCAGAGTCAATTCAGACTTTATTATATCTGAACAGAGAAAACAGATTAACATATCATTAACTGAACATAAAACAAGTGTGTCCAACCACTAGGATATTCATTCATCAATATCTATTTGTCTTGTTTGTGTGCTGCCTCTTGGACAGGTTGTTACTGAAAATGAGAATCTGTTCTCAACTAACTTACCTGGTTAAATAAAGGTTAAATAAATAAATAAAATATCCCCCATGTGTCTGTCACTGTCCTTAATTATGGTTGTGAGAGCCAATTTCAGGATTATTTGTTGTAGAAAAAACCTTCACTTCGAGCATTGTCTATGCTTAGATATGGACATTCATAGTTTCATGTATGGAGGAGTATTCGATTCATTACTGCGAAGTGTTTGGTGTCTGAAGTGGCTCATTAAGTCTCTGGTCTTGACTCTAAATGTGAAGCGTCACAAGTAACTTTTTGTTATGATTTGATTCTATATAAATAACATTTGATTTGATTTGAAGTGTATTTTTGGTAGTTATGATATCATGACTATTTCATCCACTACACCTGAAAAACTGGAAAAAAAAAAAACAAAACTTTTATTTCCAAGAAATGCAGTCCTTTTTATGTTTTATTAAATTACATTTTCAAAGGATGTTTTTTAATGTTAGGCCATAACATTATTACTTATTACATTGTTGGCAAAATGTTACTACTTTATTGGCTTTATTACATGTAAAATGGCCAAAATTAGTATGTTTCTGCCCATTATTACTCATCTTTGTATATGATGCTGTAAAATGAGGTGTTTTTTGATGATAGGAGGAAGAAAGATACATAAGATACAGCCGTTCTGATTTCATGTTTGATATCTACCAGGGAAAAAAAAAACTTTCAAATTTCAGGGGCAAAAGTTCAGTGGATCAGAGGAATTATTCAGCAACATGCATTAAAGGGATGTGGTGTAAAAAGTGATGGAGAAACAGATGATGTGGTGGAGATGTCGGACCATCTGTGGCATGGATATCTGTTTCTCTGGAGGGTTTGAAGGGTAATAAAGGGTTACTTCATATCAAACAGGTGCCTCGACTTGTCGTTAAGCTCCGAGTGGGTGGAGGCTCAGTGGAAAAAAACAACTGTCACTGAAAACCAAAGACAAGATGCAGACAGAGGATGTAGATGATCAGATACGAGTGTGCTCTCTGTGGTTATTATTCTGCAGACACCATCAACACTTCCTCTCCTGTAACAGATGAGTTTCTCACCAACAGTCTTTATGTCAGCTCTGGTTTTTTTCTCCTCAGTGACTCTGGTTAAACAATCACTCCTTGAACTTCAGGTTTCTGCTTCTGTTTCACAAAGCTCAAATCCACCACTTTAACCAGAAAAATCCTCTTTAATGAGTCCGACATGACACTGTTGTCAGTCTGCAGTGTATTTCAGGAATCTGAATGCACCTTTACTATGCACCCGCATGTATTTATTCATACATATGCAATTTAACATTTAAATACTATAGATCTGACTTTTAACATCTACAAAACTTGGATTTTCTGGATAATTTATGGAGAAAGTACATTTCCAGCTTGAACATAATAATGTTAGTAATGTGAGAACTGAACAAACCACCACCTCGTCATATATCAGACCAACAGCACATTAGCCACAATGAAGCTCAAACAAAAACCACTGAAACAAACCGGTTGAATCTGGAAAACACCTGCACCATTTCAATGAAACACAAACCATGACCTCCTCAAACCTGATTATTCCATCTGGTTTATGTCAGTAAGAAGGCATTTTTACCACAAGTTGATTGATATATTTAGACCACACTTTGAACCCACTGAAACTGATAAATTCCATTTCAGAACTTGCAGATATTTTATTGCCGTTGCTGTGTGTGCATGACTGATTGGTCGTTGGTGCTGAAGGTGGCGCTGTTGTGTTACTTTTACTGAATAACCAGTGAAGACAAAAAAATAAACTGCAAAACTAGTAACTGCGAGCAGTTATGACGGGCCCTCGCACACCCACGCAACTTGGGGTGGGTCACAGTCGGGGGATTCACAAACGCTGGAATTCACGGCTCTGGAGGTCTGACATGACTGAGAATGTTAGAATATTGGTTTAGATGTGAATTCCATTGTCCACCACGAGGTGGCGCTATCAGTCAGATTCAACATTGGTATGTCATTTTCTTCAGGGCAGTACTATTATCAACCACGTCAAGTTTGGTGATGATAAGACAAAAAATGAGGTCATTTCCTGTTACCAGTAGGTGGCGCTATGAGTTAGAGTCAATTTTGTTATGTCATTTCGTTCAGGACGGGACTATTATCAAACATGGTAACTTTGGTGCTGATTGGATGAAAAACGACTGAGTTATAACAGTATCGTTCACCATGGCGAGACATCAAAATTCCCCGCCCCGCACTGACCGCATCGATGGTCACAACCCCACCATTTCCATATCTTTTTATCTACAACCTCTAAAGACTTAACTGACCAAGTTTGAAGTCCATTGAGTTAAATCCTTCGGAGGAGTTTGATCAAATAGAAGGTCAGCGAATCGCCAAAAATGGCTGCAAAATTCAAAATGGCGGCCTTCCTGTAGGTCTGACGTCATGGACCCAATGGACTTTTTTGTAGATCTCAGTGAGACACATATGTGTACCAAATTTGGTGCAGATTGGTGAAAGCTGCCAGGAGCAGCGGTCTTTAGGGGACGCTACTGAGTGAGTTTTACTCGTCCATGTGCCACGCCCATTCTGTTGTGTTGAGGGTGGGACTCTTCTTCTATATGTGAAATTTGATGCCGATTGGATGAGACACAGCTGAGTTGTAACAATTTGTTAGTTTACGGCGAAACATCAGAACTCGTGGCGTTGCCATGATGACATCATGTCACGTAAGGTCACCAACTTTTACACATAGTATCATCAACTTATTAAGGCAGTTCTGACTGAATTTCAGCTGGATATGTTCAACTTGTTAGGAATAGTACATCAAAATGTAAAAAGAGATCATTTCCTGTTACCACTAGGTGGCACTATGAGTCAGGTTTAATATTGTGATGTTATTTCGTTTGGGGCGGGACTAATATCAACCACATCAAGTTTGGTGTTGATCAGACAAAAAATGACCAAGTTATAACAGTTTCGTTTTTCGTTGGCGAGGCATCAAAATTTATCGCCCCGCCCTGACCGCATTGATGGTCACAACCCCAACATTTGAACATCTGGAAATCTACAACCTCTTAAGACTTAACTGACCAAGTTTGAAGTCCATTGAGTAAAATCCCTAGGAGGAGTTCAATCAAATAGAAGGTCAGTGAATTGCCAAAAATTCAAAATGGCAGACTTCCTTTTGGGCTGACATTATAGGTTTAATTGAATAAATAGCAGATCTCATTGAGATACATATGTATACAAAATTTCATTCTGATCGGAGCATGTTGATGGAAGTAGTGGCGGAATTTGCGTTGGGGGCGCTATAGAGCCATTTTTGAAGGGTCGTTTACAAAATTTAGAAAATATTGCAATGTTTGCACCCACTCATGATTTTGCCAAAAACAATTGAGTTTTCGTGCATGTTCAGGCCCTCAAAAATGGGATGAAGGACAAAAAAAAAACAATAAAAAAAATAGTAACTGCAAGCAGTTATGACGGGCCCTCGCGCACCCATGCAACTCGGGGTGGGTCGCGGTCGGGGTTTTCGCAAACGCTGGAATTCACGGCTCTGGAGGTCTGACATGACTGAGAATGTCACACCACTGATTTAGATGTGAATTCCATTGTCCACCACTAGGTGGTGCTATCAGTCAGATTCAACATTGTTATGCCATTTTCTTCAGGGCAGTACTATTATCAACCACATCAAGTTTGGTGATGATCAGCCAAAAAATTAGGTCATTTCCTGTTACCACTAGGTGGCGTTATGTGTTAGATTTTATATTGTTATGTCATTTCCTTCAGGGCGGGACTGTTATCAAACATGCTAAATTTGGTGTTGATTGGATGAAAAATGACTGAGTTATAACAGTATCGTTTTTCATGGCGAGACATCAAAATTCGCCGCCCCGCCCTGACCGCGTGAATGGTCACAACCCCACCCTTTGAACATCTGGTAATCTACAACCTCTGAAGATTTAACTGACAAAGTTTGAAGTCCATTGAGTTAAATCCCTAGGAGGAGTTCGATCAAATAGAAGGTCAACAAATCACCAAAAATGGCTGCAAAATTCAAAATGGCAGCTTTCCTGTAGGTTTGACGTCATTGACCCAATGGACTTTTTTGTAGATCCCAGTGAGACACATATGTGTACCAAATTTGGTGCAGATTGGTGAAAGCTGCC
>JAPQRQ010000027.1:26717902-26733694 GCA_037367365.1 Apogon talboti
GATGATGGTGTTTCCACGGTAACTACGGAGCCTCTGAACGTCCAAATGGGTCATATCTGACGACCATGAAAAGATGACAAACTGTATTTTACCTGAATTAATTCAAAGTATTGATAAGTTCAGTCGGTCAGAAGTTATTAAACATTTTAGATCAGCGGACGGTTTTGGTCAGCGGTGGACGTTTGGGCCTTTACGGGTTAATGTCCATAAAGAATAGCGATTTTAATCATAATATATCAATCCTACATTAACAAAGCAAAAAGAGAGCGCATGTGAAGCCAATACAAACATGGTAGTGCAGATGATGAACTCTTACTGAAGGGCTAACCGTGCTCATTAGCATTGGATAAACACCACAGCGCTATAAACCTGTGTAGTGTATGCATATTTCAGAGGGGTTGTGACAGTCCACTGAAAAGTCAGCTTCTTTCAGATTGTACACATTAAAGCAGTAAGGGTGGGCAAATACCATAAACCACATGAACCTCCTTTGTTATACATATTTTCCTCCAGGCCTTGACCAAGGTTTGGAGCAGTTTTGCCAAATATGCACTACACCGGTCTGGACTTTGAGACTCCGGGGTCTGTGAACGTTTGATTTATGGGGCCGTTCAGCGTTCACTTCGGTGTAACCATTTTTGACCCGGTTCTCTAAAGCTGTAGGTCTGAACAAGTGTCGTGTGATCCAGCGCTCTAATTCAGCTTTCATGCCTGCTACGAGGATACGCTATTTGTGCGCACAAGCTCGCTGCTTGTGCGTTTTTCGCTTTCCCATGGTCCATGAGCAATCAGCTGCCTGTAAATCTCTCTATCATAAGTGGCTGCCAGCCCAGGGAGGAGTTGGCTTGTCCCTCAGGTTGCTCGCCTCACCTCATAAATTCTGAACCATCTGAGCTCAATCTGTCTTTCAGATCTATGAAATGCCAAGGCTACCTCAAGGCCTCGGCTTCCACAAGTGTTGCTCTCACATCAAATGCGCTTGTATCTGTATGCGAATGTGTGTTCGGATGTGTTTGCGCGCACGCATGCGTGAGGGAGATTTATGAAATACTGTTGCTACACAGACTCGCAGTAATGCCAGGATGTAATGGTCTGGCTCGAAATGATATTTATGTGTGTTATAGTAAATCGTTTACATTTTATGGGAATGTTCAGTCACATTCTGATGAGCAGAGGTGGCACAGTACAAATAATCTACATTAACCCATGAACAGCCACCCACTGTTATAAATGTTTAATATCTGCTGATCCACTAAATCTATCAATACATGTCAATAATTGGTGTAAAATACAGTTTGTCGTCTTTTCATGGTCATCAGATATGACCCATTTGGACGTTCACAGGCTACGTAGTTACCATGGAAACACTGTGATCTTCTTTAACATTAATTCACCAGTTGGATCAATGACAGTGGATGGACACACTGGGTTTATGTTCATTTATTGATATCTTTGCTGAAAAAGTCACTTTTTCTTCAGTTTTCTCTATTTCTGATATAATAATCCTCAACTTTAATCTGGAGCTTTTATGAACATCTATATGATCAGTGAATTAAATGTGGAAAAATGCAAATTTTTACTGAAAAAAAAATGAAATACAGAGGATAATATTATTATAAATGGCGATAAATCACTTAAGAAAGGTTAAATCTAGAGAAAAATTTATTTGTAACTGCCACAAAATTACCACTGGGTCTTTATGGGTTAATATACACAGCCCAGCCAGCAATTTCCCATCATGCCTAGTCCCTACAGTACAAGTCTGTGGGGGCAGTGATATGATGTGGGGTCGGTTCAGTTGGTTGAAATGTGTCCAAAAATGCCACTGCAAAAAAGGCCTGTACAAAAATAAGAAAATTTAACTCATTGAAGGGTTAAAATGTCTTATTTCAAGTAAATTATCTGTCAGTGCAGTAAGAAAATTGTACTTACCAAGGTTTCTTAAAATAAGAAAATATTATCTAAGGATTATAGAAAGCTAAAATTTTTTATTTGAAGTAGAATATACCTGTGTCAAGTCTTTTTTTAATACATACAGTACATATATATGGTCTTATGAAGATGTAATGACTCAATAGATTTGTATTTTTAGGCAAAACTGCATAAAACAAGTACAAATGTCTTGAGGGTAAACAGTTACCGTGTCCTCCACACTCATCCTCCAATAATGGAGCTGGTTTTGTTATAAATATCGATTAAAATTAGTTGTAATATCTAAGTGGGATAGCTCAAGATGAAAATTCTTGGAACAAGTCAAACAATCTGAAGAAGATTAAGTCTCAATAAGGAAAAAAAATCTAAAAAATGATCTTTCAAGATAAATATTCCAAATTTAATTCAGATATTCCTTTTTTGCAGCGTGAACAGAAATAAGTGTCCTGATGTTGCAAATGTTTATTGAAACAATGCCACATAAATAAGGCTAAGGCGACATATCATAAGTTTTTAAGGATCAGCTCAAATTATTATGATTTAACACCAATTCTACTCCTTACAACACGTTTCTTACTTAAGGTGTGAGTGGAGTTATTGTTATTTTTAGTCTGTGTCATTAACACATGGGGAAGAAGATCCTGTAGTGTCCCTTACAGCCATCTGTGCACATTACATACAATAACTACATACGACTAAATAGAATGGACTGGTTTGTGGAGAAAAGTCGTTTTTATGCTTTATATTTTGTTGCTGTCTCTTATTGTTGTGAAGTTAATTTTTATTTTTATTTTTTAGTATTATTTTTTGTATAATATTTTTTATTATTGGACTGGTTTAATAGATTTCACATTATATCAGTATTAAATAAGTTCAGTTAGTTTGCTATAAAGAATAAAGAATACGTCTTCTTTTAGTCTTTCTACACAAATATCTAAACTTCTGCATAATTTTGCAACCTCTGCCTGTAATTTGGCCACCTTGAGGGGACTTCCCAAAATAATCTTTACTCCACATTGGATCAATACTTAACAGAGATGCATGTTCTTATCTTACAAACCTCCGTGCTCCATCCGGGCTCTGTTTCGAGTAAACCCACCGTTTTTAGGTGTGTACTTGCATGTGTGTGCATGCACTGTCTCCGAACAAAACATACAGAATTCACAATGCAGTGCAGCTGGAGCTCTCCACACCTGGGCAAACACTTACCCAGTTGGTATTTATGAAGAGGTGGCAGAAAAGTGCGTGCCAGGAACATAGCATTATTGTAAGACTTAAGCTGTAATACTAGCTAATACATGTTATTTGTACTCTGTTATGGCTGATAAAAAAAAAAAAAAGATCCAGGGTAAATTATTTATAATGGAGGTCATGAAAAACACATAATGAGGACTTTAATGAGAATGTATTCATAATGAGTGTTAAAAGGTCAAGTTAATGTAGCTTTACAGTGATCGTGGTTATGGTGTAATAGACCATAAGATCAGATACTTTACAGCTTCAGTAAAAACATTTCTGTATCTTCCCCTATTAGTTCTGTGTTGGTATTGTATGACTCATTTGTTTTGTTTGGTTCTGCTCCATGTTCTGCTTGATAATTGAATATTTTCAACTGTGTTTGTACTATTGACTGCAGTAGAAATGCATAATTCAATGTAATAAAGAATAATTCTAAATGTTATTTTAACTCATAAAAACCCAGAGCTACAGCTGTGGTAGTTGCCAAATGATTTTTTTCTGTATATTTAACATTTCTTAAGTGATTCGTCACCATTTATTATGAAATAATCCTCCGTATTTTGCACATTTTTCAAACTCCATGGGTTTTACTGGTGAATCAATGTTGTAGACGATGATAGCGTTTCCACGGTAACTACGGAACCTCTGAACGTCCAAATGGGTCATATCTGATGACCATAAAAAGATGACAAACTGTATTTTACACCAGTTATTTACATGTATTGATAGGATTAGTGGATCAGAAATTATTAAACATTGATGAAAGTGACAAGACAATTCCTTGAACTTGGTATTTTAAATAAATTGCCATTTTATATATTTTTTTAATTTTTATTTATTTTGCTTTTTGTATCATTGCAAAGACAGTCTTTATATATTAAAAATATATAATGAATGTGATTATTAGGTCAACTTAAAGTATATCGGTATCTGCAAAAGTAAGTGACAGCACTTCCACCATTTTTGTAGAATGACCATTATTATGTATAATATAATTTATATATAATGACAGTTATTTACATGTATTTATAGGATTATTGGATTAAACAGTTTAGATCAGTAGATGTTTGGGTCTTTATGGGTTAGGAAACACTGGTAGTTTTAATAGTACATTTAATATTAAAGAACTATTATTTCCATAGTAAATAAGCCCTTCCTCTTTGTGCATAGTGAGTTCTTAGGTACATCATCTATTACAGAATGTTTGCGTTCTAGCATCTTGTTGATTAAAGGTGGGCTGTGAAATATAACACCTTCCTTGCTGATATGAAAGCACATAAAAAACATCATGCAGCACCTCATAAACAGAATCAATAATGTTTCCTGCCATAGTGTGAAAGCTGCAATCATCCTCTCCTTTTGTCAAGAGAAGGATGAATTTTCAGGCTGTACTGTGAGCTCACATCTACATACACTGAATGTCAAACAACTTGTGTCTTTCAACCCGTGGCCTGTGTCGCCGGCAGACCTGCATTTAGCGTCCTCCTTGATTTACTGTCTGAAGGGTGCGGGTGATAACCATCATTTTCTGTCACTGGATGCATGTTAAAACAGCCCTGCTGGTGTAGACCTGTAATATCTCTCCCCCTCAGATGTGGCAGAGTTTTCATTAGGCCCGGCGCGGCGCTGGCTGGGGCTCATTATGGCCTTAGATAACCCTTTAAAGACACACAACAAAGTCTGGCCGGGCTGCGCAGGCTTACCTGAAATGGTTAGGACCAGGAGGGGGGGGGGGGTGGAACTTCGGCTTTCCACTCAGACTTTATGAGACAGCGTCGACTAAAGCAGTGGTTCTCAACTGGTGGGTCGCGACACCAAAAGTGGGTCGTGGGCCTTTGTCTGAGCAAAAAATAATGTCAGTCACTTTTTTTGTTGTGATTTGACTGAAATTGTTCTTTTTATTATTATTATTATTATGTTGTACGTGCAGCTCTAACTTTCTATAACTAAACAACAACCATCTTTTTATTAAAGAAATTGTTGTTGGATCAATGACAGTGGATGGACACACTTAGTTTATGTTCAGTTAATGATAGATTTTGCTGAAAAAGTCACTTTTTTGTTAGTTCTTGTTTTGATAAAATAATTGTTGAATTTACTCTGAGCTTTTATGAACATCTAAGTTACATGATCAGTGAATTAAATATAGTGTCAATGTCACCTACTGTACACTTGTTACTTTATTTATTATTATTATTATTATTATTATTATTATTATTATTATTATAGGACAAAAAATAGCAATAATAATTATTATTGCTATTTTTTTGTCCTTTTAGCCACTTTAACAATTTTTTAAAAAAAATCTTTTTTATTTTTCTATTGTATGTAATGTGTACTGTCTTGTGCTGCTGTACATTTGAATTTCCCCCTTGGGGGCCAATAAAATATATCTTATCTAATCTTATAGGAAAATACATGATTTTAACTGCAAAAACATTAAATACAGAGGATAATATAACAATAAATGGTGATAAATCAGCTACAAAATGTTAAAATAGAGAGAAAAAATTCATTGGAGAAATACCACAACTGTAGTAATGGGTCTTTATGGGTTAAAAGGTGATTTACCCCTGATTAAAGTGGGCGTGGTTTAACAGAGGTAGATTTCTCTAACTTACAAGCCGACCTACGAGCCTGTTGCTCTCCATTCACCTCCTCGATGAATATGTCACACTCTTCTTTAATGACAGACCAAAGGCTGGCAGTGTCCCGCCCCTCACACTCAGACTGATTGATCTGGGTAATGTGATGCTACGCGTCTGAAGATAAAACACAAGCAAAAGACGATGGTGCCGATACCACAAATCTCCCCTCTGTTGACCCGGGCGGCTTTTAACCTGAGCTCACAACGGGCCATTAGATTCTCCCTTAATGCCCTGCCCTTGTTTGTTTTGAGCAGAGCAGACACATGGCGCACCAGTAAGACTTTACCCTTTTAATGACACAATACGAAGGTCCTGTAGGAGGGGCTATAATACCACGCCTCAGTGAAATGACCACGGGGCATCTGTCTGACCAGGTCTGTGTCAGAGTGCGGCCCACATATCAGTAGCACCAGTGGGTCATCAGGTGGAGAGGTCACGACCTAAAAGGAGGCTTCATTAGGCGAACTGGGAGCCAATTAGTCCCCAACTGCCCAGTAGTGAAGCATTAGAGAGGGGAGGGGCACTCAGTCACTCCTCCTACTGACAGGACCAGCAGGAGACCCAGTGAAAAATAGGCCTCCTTTTCCTCTTATTCTGTCCTCATACTTGTAAGATTTTTAACCCCCGGTAGCTTTTTCACAACATTTGTCGGCTGAATTCCCATGAACGTTCACGCTTCCTGTTTTTCTACTCTGTCCATTGTGGAGGGATTACGGATGACAAATTCTGAACCAGACCAGCGGATGTAAGAAATCATCCATGCTGATTTAAAAGTGTCCAGAGACACCGTATAGCAATATGTTTTTTTTGGGGGGTGGAGGAGGAGGAGGGGGTTGGGGTTAGAACTGGGAAGACCCCTGGAGATGCTTTGAGGAAGGATCCCTGCTTTTTGGGAGGGGGGAGGGGCTGGGTGAGCGTCTGGACCGGGACTGGCCAGTTCGTCTGAGTGGGGACTAATGAAAACAAATGATCTGACAGGGTCAAAAGGTGGAGATCAAGGCTAAAGGATCCTCCACCCCTCTCAGTTTCCAACCCAGGAGATTAATGAGGCCAGGGAACAGCCATTTCTCTATATCCTTTACTCCCTGAGGGCCCTCAAACCTATGGCGGTTCTGTCCAAACCCACCTGTTGGCCTGTTGGGGGGGGTCAATGTTCACAAAGTGGTCTGTAAACGCTCTGTAGTGCTCACACAGAAGCGGATTGTGTGAAGTTTCTAATCCTCCTGTTGTCTTCTAAATGTCGCATCTATTTTGGACACTGTCCTGACTCACTTTAAAGCAGAGCTGTCAAACTCAGGGGCCACATCCAGACCAGTACAATAATGACAGGAAAAAAGTACAACTACATCACAAAAATTCACAAAATATACTTCAACAAACCATGAACAACCTGAAATTTCTGGAGAAAAATAAGTACAATTTTAACAATATTACGTCTCAGTTTATTTAATTTGTTCTAAGGAAAATAATAACATAATAATATATAAATAATATTCACTCCAAATGTTCCTGTTTCCATGATTTAGAGAGAAAAAAGTAGAATTACCTTATGAAAATGTTTACATCTCCAAACTACCTGTTAAAACGATGTGAATAACACGAACAAACTGGAATTTCTTAAAAATAATCAGTGCAATTTTAACAATATTATGCTTTAAATTTATCATTTACACATGTGCGTTACAACTGACAGATCACAGTGGATCCACAAATACACAAAACATTAGTAAGAAGCTTAATATTGTTCAATTTCCACTTACAGGTTGTTCATATTTGTTCGTTATTCACATTTTTGCACTGAAACAAAAAGCTAAATTTGGAGTTTTTATTAATTATAGGTTATTATTACAGTATTTAACTGGGCTGTATGTGACCTTTGATTACTAATATGTTCAGGGTGATTTTTGCATTTCACAAATTTATCCCACGGTCCAGATTGGACCCTTGACGGGCTGGTTTTGGCTGCATATCTGACACCCCCGTTGTAATCCGTTTCCACCCTTTCCTCGGATAACACTGGACTACAAATAAAATGCTTCCAGAATAAAAGTAGTGAAATTTTACCACGTGTTAGTCACTGATAAAGACAAATCAAGTCCTAAATGCCGGTTGGCTGAAGTTTCACAGACACAGTCTGGGGTCAAAATGTGAAATTGGAGAATTAACAAGACAATGGGTTTTATTCCAATGGAATATTTGTGTCAGAGCGACCAGATCTACTTCTAAACACTGTCTGCACATTACAATACATTCACTGTACAGGTTCTATCAGTGGAAGATTTAGAAATCTATTGTATAAATGTACATAAGCCAATGTACAGTATATGGTTAATGACACTTTGTACCTTGAAAACATCATCAAACCAGCACTTTTATCATTTGTTTTCCAATTAATCTTATTAAAATACGTAACATTTAGCAAAAAATTGTAGACCAGTGTAATCATTACACTCCTAATCTTAACAGAAACAACACAGCTCTAACCGCAAGTAGATCTACTCACCAGTGCAGACTAGGTGAATAATAAATCAAACTTCAATAGGAATACACAGCCAGGGAAAATCAGACTTCTAAGTCTGTGGAGGAAACATAAGACTCAGTTCAGGTTCAGCTCGAGTTTTCATGTTTATAACTAAAGAAAGACCTTCAACCCTGTGCAACACTAGAGTAACTGTCAAAGCTACTTTTACTTTACTTAGCATGTGAGCATAGTCTTTAGCATGTGAAAAATGAAAAGGCTTTTAAAATTTCACAGTTGGTGAAATTGCTTGGATGAACTCATGCATTTTATGTGGCATGTCGTGTGTGTGTCTGAACACATTACATGGAGACACATCTGGAATATGTGGTCAGTCATGGTACTGAAGGAGATGTGTCACACTGTGGACAGAGAGGATGTAATGTGCTTTATAAGACAAGACTGCTCCCTTCTGGACATTACGAGCAAAAGGTAGTCTGAAAGTACCCCAGGAGAGGGGAAGAACATACGACTATATTTAACCTCTATAAGAATTAATAAAGAATAGAATCATTAAAGAATAACAAATGGATGGATGGATGGAAGTGTATCACTGTAGTCACAGCTCCTGATCTCTAATAAGAAATATCAAGTAATATTAAAAAATCGAATGTGTAAAATAATCTTGTTTTCTTATAGAATACTATCAGTAAATACTAATATAGTCTAAAAACAGTGTATTATTGATTTGTTATCTACATACAAATACTATTCTGCAAGAAAGCGACAAGGTTTTTTTAGTTTTCTCAAAAAAGTTCATTTTGCAGATTGGTTTTGATCTTCAGCCATTGTTTATATACTCATAATCTAAGCATCATTAAACCAACACTACTATGGTTAATTTTATATTAACTTACTGTTCAAATGAGTAATTGCTTTTTAGTTTTTTTGTTGCATTAGCATATAATAATAAACAATTAAAATTAAATAATAATAATAATAATAATAATGAATAGAAGTAAAATAAAGTGTTGCATTTGCATAGAATTGTCGCTAGATGACGCCGTTAACCAGGCTTTCTGGCCCTGATGAAAGTTTCACTTGCAGGACCTCAAACACAGTCCACTTCATCTGTCAGGGGGCGTACTACGTATATTTGATTAGCCATCTAATCCACATTTATAGAGAGATTGTTTGTTGAAATTAACGTTTTTAACACATCATTAGTTTGTTTATATGACTGATCCTTGAGTGATGGTTCAAATCAATGCATTCATTGAACTGCTTTGTCATATTTGTTTTGTGTTAATTCTAATATTTGGATGTTGTTTATTTGTGTTCAGTAGTTGTATAGGTTTTTGTGAAAAGTGAACTGATTTGATGATGCCTCAAACGCCATCTGTGAAAAGGGAAGATGCTTTATTATGGAGCGCCTCTTATTTAAACTACGTTTCCCACAATGCCGTGCTGCGCAGCCGCTACTTGTCGCTGCTGTCGCTCTCCGCCTCGGAGTGCTCGCGGTGAATTGGTCCAGCATCCCTGCGCAGGCAATGGGGCGACTATAGATGTGAAAAAATCCACTTGAAAATATGTAATCGTGGAATAAGTTTTTCGGCGTCGGCAGCGTGAGATGAGGAAAAGGGAACATGGAGGACTGGATTCTGTGCTGCGCCTTCGTGGAGCGCGGACCGTTATTTTGAGAGAAATAATGCGGAATATTCCCCCCTGTAGGTGTTAACGTAGAAAATACAAAATGAAGAAGCAATTCAATCGGATGCGACAGCTCGCCAACCAAACGGTGGGAAGGTAAGCAAAGCGAAAGCACGCTTTATCAGCGGGTCAAGTCAAAGGGAAGAGAAACCCTATATGTGGAATGGGAATCAATGCATGCAAATTAGATCTCTGAGGTATGTAATTAGGATGGATGCATGCTTTAGAGTGCGCAATTAACAGTGGAATCGACCTCATTTAGAGCAACAAAAGATTAGCCTAATAAAACGCCTTAGTTCTCTTATGCGTAATGTCCAGTGGAAACAGCTACCGCATAGGCAGCGTGTAGGCGCATTGCCCTAGTACAACCTGCCCACGGAAATACATTAAATATAGTAAATTGCAATATCACATACCGGCACAGAAAGAAAAAAAATCTTTTACATAAGTGGCCAGCTCTGCAAGGATGGGAAATGTGGTGGTGAATTTGTGTTGCAATTAGATTTACCTCCTGTCACCAAACCTGTCAATAGATGGACGTGATGCACACGGATGCAGTGTGGGCTGCGACGTGAGGGAAAATGGAAAAAGGCGCAATGTTTTCATTACGCAGTACAGTCAGCTGTGAGGAGGGAAGCACCTTCTAGGCGTGGGTTATATCAAGTCCACCAATTCCTGAAGGTCGGAATCTGCATCTGGTTTATTTGGTTTATTCCTGAGTGATCCAAAGCGATTTTATCAGCCCGCTTCTTCTTCAATATAGGCGAAACTTTCAAATTAAGAGCTTTATATGGAGGTTTTCTCATTACAGGTTACAAATAGAAGCACCATGTCTTCTGATGCTCTTGCCTCCTATAAGGGTGGCTCCTAAAATGGTCAGATGTTGGTGCTTTGTGACCTTTAACATTCACTGATGCTATGGTTTTATCATTCCACCCCCACTCAGACGGAGATAGTGCTGCTTGTCAACCCATGCCGGCCCCTGAAGGTGTTCTGGGTAAAGCACCTGGGGAATTAGGGCTGAGGACTGGGCGGTGTGGGTCATCATCATCAGACCCACCTTGGAGGGTCTGTTTGTGCTATCATTGTCATTTACTTCTGCTTCAGACTGCTTCATGTTGCACTTGTTTTCTAATCATTGCTGTGTGACTCATTAGAGGGGGTGTGTGGGTGTGATTCTGGATGAATGTGTGGGCGAGTGGGTTGTGGCAGGCGGGCCTTCGTATGAGCAGAGAGGACAGGGTAGATGTGGATGTTGTGTGTGATTGTGGATACACGCCCCACATGTGGCCGATGCCGGGAGTGTTGCTTTAATAGCCCATAATGTCCTAATATTCATCTCACACTCTGCTGTTTTATGAAGCTGTCACTGACCAGCAGGGCTGCCCGCTGAGGTGGGCTGCCCGCACCACACAACCATAATGAGCAACAGGGTTTTACCTTCAGAGTCTCACCCCCACTAATGGTCACATTCACAGTCAGAACTGTCACATTTAACCCTCAAGTCAAGTTACTAAAGTTTACAGTAGCGGTAGAGCGATATATATATATATAGATGTCTTTCAATATCGGCCATCAGCCTTAATTTCTTTTGAAAGCCGATATTTGATCAGCAGTAAAAATGTTTGAAGATAATTGGTCAGGCACCTGTGTGGGCAGCACTTTAAGTTCAATAAATATTAAGAGTACTGTGTGTACGTATATTAATAATTTCATTTATATTGCTGCATTAAAATCTTAATTATCTGAGTGTTTCAATTGTATTTTACGGTTAATATGCTTTAAAAAAAAAAAAAAACGGCCTTAAATATCAGCCTCAAAAGTGCTTAACATGCGGTTCCCACAGGAAATTCATTTAAATTTTCTTATGAAGTGTTAAATAACATATTAAGCTACACTGATGCCAAAATTTAGGAAACTATATTGGAAACTTTTGGACTTATTGACACAGATTTAAAGTGATTTAAAGGTTTCAATTCTTGATCCTATTATGATGTAAGGACCAATGTGTCTAAAAAACAAGTCCAGTATTTTATTTTACATCACAGTAATAAGCAAACAAATGAGTGCATACAGAATAGGATAAGAGAAACCCCAGATATCTACTGAGTACTGATGGCATTTTATTCCAGCTGTTGAGCAGAGGAACGTGTACCAGGTCTGACCCCTGTGACCTTGAGCCGGGCCAGTAATATACAAATAAAACAAGAAAGTCATCATTTTCAGCTGTACTTAAGAAGACTGTACTGTCATCACAGTGTTATTAGGGGTTTAAACAGAAGCTATCAATAGCTGAGCTCAGTGTATTTAACCCATACAGACCCAAAACCATCTACTGATCTAAACTGTTTAATATCTGTTGATCCATTAATCCTATCAATAACTCTAAATAATTGTTGTAAAATACAGTTTGTCATCTTTTCATGGTCATCAGATATGAACCATTTGGACGTTCAGAGGCCCCGTAGTTACCGTGGAAACACCGTCATCTTCAACAACACTGATTCACAAGTAAAACCCATGGAGCTGGATCAATGACAGTGGATGGACACACTGGGTTTATATTAAGTTAATGATAATTTCGACTAAAAAAGTCAGTTTCTTTAGTTCTCTCTGTTTCTGATATAATAACCCTCAACTTTAATCTGAGCTTTAATGAACATCTACATGATCAGTGAAATAAAAATAGGAAAATACATGATTTATCCTGATAAAATGCAAAACACAGAGGATAATATTACACTAAACGGTGATAAATCACTTAATAAAAGGTTAGATATAGAGACTATACCATTTGGGAACTGACACAGCAGTAGTTCTGAGTCTTTTTGGGTTTATATCTGTTTAAAGCAAAGATAAGATCTAACACTTAATGAAACAGGAATTTATCTACTCATGTTAAATTTATGGTGTCATGAATCAAGGTCAGGGTTATCAGATATAATACTTCCAGATATAATACTATCATGACTTTGCCCACATAGTATCACATCACATAATAATGACATCACCAAAACGATTCTGTAATACTTGATACACTGCAAAACAATCATATATGATACGACATAATGCGTAAATGGAAAAGAAAATACACCTAAAGTGGTCAAAATCAGGAATTATTATGTATTCACTCACCACATTGCAGTGTCAGTTTCAATTAATTTGACGACTAAGATGAAACAATGTACTAAATGTGCATATAATCACAGTTTAGTGCCTGTTTAAAAGTCACACACTGACATGAGTCAGATTTGCGGGGGGGGGGGGGTTCCTGCATGTGTGCATGTTTGGATAGAAACTTTACTTCAGTGCATCCGTAACACAAAGCAACAGGAAACAATGGGATATATTCCCATGTCCCGCTGATATTCTGTTATGCTGAGATGTTATATTTGACCTTACGTATCGTCGCTGTCGGGTGGAAACCTCTTATCTTTCAGGAAACTGGAAAAACTATGTAGAATTGAGTTAATAGATGTAGTCACAAGCCTTTTTCAACACTTTTCATTGGTTAAATACATCTAAAACCGTCAGGCCAATGAGAAGACTGGCCATTAGAATCATTTTATGACAAAAAAAAAAGTAAATTATAAAATGGATTTACAAGGTTTCCACCCGACAGCGTCTGTGCAGGATTAGTGGGTGTGGCCAGACATGAACTTAATGTGATGGTAAATGTGTCACGCTACATTTCTGCTGCTCACCACTGTAGTTATTGTTATTAGAGGTTTGTGAAACACATCCCATAGAGAAATGAAAGACCATTTACTGTTGGCGGTAATAGAGACACTTCGGCTTTTGGTGGTTTTCATGTTTTTTTCTAGTTTAGTTACATTCCAACATCATCACAGGTTCACAGGTGCCATTATTGTAAAAACACTGACTTATTTTGCTGGTTCAATGTGATATCAAATATACAAAAGTCTACCAATAGTACACGTACTAACGTCAATATAATAAGGAAACACTGGAAAAGTAAAAAGTGGATATAATGGGTTATGTCATTCCTTAAAACATTCTGAAACTGAAAACATATTATCTGTCTCACTTAGAAACCAGTTACCTGTTGAATTGTAATAAAAAGTCAAACAAAATTACAATGAATAAATCATAAAATAACAGTAAAGCATCTAAATGGGAGCAGGATTTTAATATATTTTCAAATTATTGTCCTTTAAACTATTTTTTTTCCACTTTCTTTACTGTAAAATGTCCCTTAAATGCAGATTAATCATCAAACCAACACAATCCGCCCCTAAAATGATCTATATTAAAATCTAATATCATTCTTTTGTGGTGTATCTTACCTTAAATAAAACTCTAAATCAGCTCTGATGTCACAGACAAGTGTGTTGAAAGGATTTGATGTGTCATATACTGTATTTCGCTGCTGGCTAAAGCTTCACCATAAAACAACATTAAATAATCTGACTTCAACCTGAACCCTCTCTAACAAACTCCATGAAGCAGAAGAAGCAAACCGCGATGCTGAAAATACGTGTGTGTGGGTGTGTAATATCTGTATTAACTGCATATTCATTAGTAATAGCTGCAGATTTAATTGACTTATCTCCTCCTCCTTTTATTTCAGTGTGTTTCATAACGTTACTATTAGTTTTCCTTGTGTGTGTTTTATATGTGATGGAGACTGAAGGTCTTCTTTTAGTGTGTGTGGGTGGGGTGGGGGGGTGATCAGGTGTGCTGTGTCAGCATCTCTTTGGCTCTCCAAGGTTGCCGCTGCTGCTGCTGCTGCCGGGGTGAGATGCATGTCATGTGATCATCAGCTTGACCAATCACCTCTGGAGCGAGCCTTCATGCTGGAGGATGTGCATCCATGCATACACTACAGCCAAAAGAAGTGTGTTACAGAGCAGAGTCACCGCGGTGTCACTGAGAGGAAACAGGCCTGTGTTTGTCCAAATCCAACCCATAATATTCGGTGGATGAACTACATTTCGGTGTTTATGTTTGCCGTGAAGATATTATCTGGTTTTTTCATGCGTTCAAACCGAGCCAGGAAAAGATGCCTTTGGTTCAGTCGGCTTCCACCCTCCGTTTTTCTTGACCTATTTCTCTATTCCCACCTCACTGTCCTATCTAGGTCTAGGACAGCCTGGTCAAAGTCATCATGATATCTCAATAAAATAAAGAAGAAGAAGTGTGCCATGCAACGCAAACATTTCCACACCTGACTTCAGTACTTGTCTCCTTTTCCACCACCATCTCTCCTCTCTCACCTTCCTCACCTGTCTTTTTTCTCGCCTCTGGGCTTTCATTTCCCTGCTTCCTCCGGTGCAATTACCAGAAAATGGCAGCCATTTGTGGGTTGGCAGATGAGTTGTAGATGCTTTCTCTCCTCTGCATTGTCTCTTTTTTCACCCTTTTTTTCCTCTTTATGTTCCTTCTGTCACTGTGACGCAGCCGATGAATGATTGACCAATCAGCTTTTTTGCTGGTCTGGCAGGGGTTTTTAGAGGCAAGAGAGAAGTGTCTGTAGAGATTTGTAAAAAGCAGGACAGTCCATGTAAAGGAGGGTATTTGGATATAAGCCAGTGGGTTTGTGTTCGCCAGTGTTGGAGTAACATGTTATAAAAGTAATGCATTACAGTAACAGATTAGTTTTTGCTGTAACGCAGCAGTGTAAGGCATTACTGTCACCGTCTTGTGATGTGTGCGGAAATGACCAAAAATAGTCACTTGGCCGATAAAGGGTTAAGGACTCAAAAACGCATCTGTAAAGTTCTACTTCCTGTTGGTGTTCAGCCAATGGGTGAAGACGGCAGAAGACAGTCCATTGTCCACATG
>JAPQRQ010000027.1:26782320-26796831 GCA_037367365.1 Apogon talboti
GATGACAAACTGTATTTTACACCAATTATTTACATGTATTTATAGGATTAGTGGATCAACAGGTATTAAACAGTTTAGGTCAGTAGATGGTTTAGGTCGACGGTGGATATTTGGGTCTTTATGGGTTAGCAGAGGAGACACTACAACCACAAACTCCATCCAACTATTCACATATTACACATTTTCCCACTTATTGGGCATGTGTATTGTCCATGGAGCCCATTAGTAAACCCTTTTTATTCAGGCACATGCAGACTGTCTATAGAAGACACATGAAACAAAGAAGGAGGGTAGATTTTCCCCCCACAAAGGTATTGTTTCCTCCTTGGAAACAACGTATCCAACAACAAAGTGGCCCAAGACTCAGATGAGCTTTTTATCAGCCGGAGGAACACACAGAGATAAATGCTTTTATTGCAATGTTTCTGACACAATTTACTTGCAGTGTTGACAAAAAAAACTGCACAGCCGGATGGATTTTTAACAGTACGTAATGTGCTTTCACATTCTTCGAAAAGTGCTTTGCATGTCTGCTTTTTCATAAAACAGGTAGAACATGTCTTTGACAGGAATGTAAAACAAAAGCCTTCTCTGTTAAGGCGTTCCTGACCCTGACTTCACTTCAGACCGTTGCTTGGTAATGCACATACAATGCAGAGGCATACCAGTAAACGCCTAAACCTTTTTTTTTTTCCCCTTAAAATTTCACTAAGAAATGGACAATTTTGAAATGACAGAAAATAAAATGCATTTTACAAGTTCATTTTTGCACATTACACTGGTCCACGACTTTAGACCAGTTTAGAAATGATCTGCCTCAGAGACTAAATGTGCTAAATCTTACTTTAATAAGATGAAATTTAAAACAAATGACCAAAGTGCTGGTTAGCTGAAGTTTTCAAAGCAGATGATAAAGTCTTATTACACATATAGCCTATATTAGTTGTACATTTGTACAAAAGATGTGTAATTATTCTATTAGAAAGAACCTGTAAGGTGAATGTATTGTAATGTGCAATGTTTTTAAGTAGATCTGGTAGCTCTGAGACTTTATCTTGGGAACTACAGCCAACCAGCACTTTTTTACTTATTTTTTTTATTAGTGAGTAAAACTTTGTGAAGTTTTACTATTTTAACCCATAAAGACCCACTGCTTCTTTGGTGTCAGTTTCCAAATAAATTTTTCTCTCTATTCAACCTTTCTTAAGTGATTTATCATCATTTATTATAATATTATCCTCTGTATTTATCGTTTTTTCAGTGTAAAGTAGGAATTTTTCTATATTTAATCTATTGATTATGTTGATGTTCATTAAAGCTCACATTAAAGTTGAGGGTTATTATATCAGAAACAGAGAAAACTGAAGAAATGTGACTTTTTCAGTCAAATCTATCATTAACTGAACATAAACCCAGTGTGTCCATCTACTGTCATTGATCCAACTCCATGGGTTTTACTGGTGAATCAATGTTGTAGAAGATGACAGTGTTTCCATGGTAACTATGGAGCCTCTGAACGTCCAAATGGGTCATATCTGATGACCACGAAAATATGACAAACTGTATTTTACACCAATTACTTACATGTATTGATAGGATTAGTGGATCAACAGGTATTTAACAGTTTAGGTCAGTAGATGGTTTAGGTCACCAGTGGATGTTTGGGTCTTTATGGGTTAAGTCTGGAGTCATTTTACTTGTAGAGCAGTGTATCAGTGGGTTGGTGACACACTGAAATGCTCCAAATAAACAGCCTCACACTCCCTTGAACTGATGAGCTTGATTTCCAGGACACATGACCTTGTTTTTCCACAGGCCCACATGTCGCCTCATCTTTCCATATTGGCACTTCATAGTCTTCATTAATATGTCGCCCCTATGCCAACAAAATCCAGGGTAATGTTGCAGCCACAAGTGCGAGGACAGTAAATGCTGAGAGTAAAACCAGCAGGCACCGCGCAGTCGTGCAAACCCTGCGCCTTCGCCTGCGGTTGGGTTGGACCACAGTCATCACAACGCTCAGCGCATCCTCCTCACCCATGGGTCGCCCTTCAGCGCTTATGATGAAGATCTGGGATGCGTTATGGCTGGGGCTGACCAGCCTCTGCCGTCGCACCCGGTCAGAGATCCCCCTAAAGCAGCGAGCGATC
The DNA here is from genome assembly GCA_037367365.1 of Apogon talboti. Lineage (NCBI taxonomy): Eukaryota > Metazoa > Chordata > Actinopteri > Kurtiformes > Apogonidae > Apogon > Apogon talboti. Next base: position 26,784,471 of record JAPQRQ010000027.1, read on the forward strand.
CAGTGAAAGCCCCTCGGTAACGCGCCCCCGGAGGCGCGCCGTGCGCTCTGGATGCGCTCCAGCGGCAGAGGAAGGGGCACCTCCAGGGTCTGCCCTTCATCTACATCCTTGTCTGTCGCTAGAGATACAAGCGCTTCCTTTTGTTTCCTGATGAATGTAAGATGTCGGCAGATAGGGCAGACGATGGTGTCCCTGATGTTTCCGTCGGTGGTGACGCTGACGAGCGTTTTGACCAGACAGTCATGACAGAAGATGTGTCCGCAGCTCAAAGTCCGCTCTGCGCCCGACAGACACTCATAACACACCGGACACTCGTCTTTCCCGTCCTCCTCTGTGTACAATGCCATGGAAGAAAAATAGAGGAACTCTTCTTCGATCCCCAGTGTGTGTGTGTGTGTGTGTGTTCCAGAGTGTGTTCCTTCAGTCAGTGCATGACTTGGTTGACTTGTGTCTGTGGGAGGTGGTTGAACAGGGTCTGCCACCTGTGGATGCAGTCATCACTGAACGGATCTGCCCTCGACACGAGCCGCATCACACCTCATGTTCCTCAGATGGCGCTGTTAGACGTCCGTTAAAGACCTTCAAGACCCACATAATGACACGAGTGGTTTTCCCACGATGGTGTTAGAGATGAGTTTAAGGAAAAGGTTTAAGTTGTTTCCCAAAGATACAGATCAACTTAATTTATCCCCAGACGGAAATTATGTAAGATTAACGTCTATTATATTGTGTTATATTGCTGAACATGGATATTTCATGCCATGTAGGCTATCTGTCGTGTTAGCTTATATTAAAGGCTGTTCCCTGAATTTGAGTGATCAAATTTGTGCTTATTCAAAGATACTGTGATGTGGTTAAATGATAATTTAATCTGTTCGGTTAGCTCTTTATAAGTAAAATGAAGATTTCTTTGTTTCATTGGAACAACAACAATAAAATAAACAACAGAAAATATTTAGCTTTTCTTCTTCTTCTTCTTCTCATTATTATTATTATTATTATTATTATTATTATTATTATTATTATACATAATGCCTACTCAAACATAAAAAGGGACAAAACTGAGGAGCATTGACAATAAGAAAATCGGAAAGCCTAAATAATCTAAAATCACACTACTCTCTCTAAATAGACTATAAAAATATAGAAAAGCACAATAAATATACATCTATATCCATATACATATGTACAGATATTACTATTGCTATTATTATTGTTAGTAGTAGTAGTAGTAGTGTTTTATATGAAATGTAGTATATAAATAAAACTCTTATTCCTAGTTTATATTAGACTCTAACAGTGAATGGATAAATAAAACAGAACCATCTTAATTAATAGGCAATTAATGGCAGATTACAGTGGACACAATAGGTCTGTTAGTCTTTTGTGTCTAGGTTCTTCTCCTTCCCTTTGTCATGGTTTATTTTCTGGCAATCATACGCCATCTTGTGGTCACCGGCTGTAATGACCCGCACGTCTTGCAGATCTACACCGAAACCAAAAAAGGTGCGGCCGCTTCTATCCGCTCTGCTTCTACAACAGCCCCGCCCAGTTCTGATGTAAACCCCAGTGACGTCAGCGCGTACGTCCATGTCGGGATTTACGTCTGTTCCGGGAGACGCGTTGGCAATTTCCTAAACACAGCTCACCCAGTTTTAGTACCGACTCAGCCGAGGCCGGGGCCACAGGAGAGGTGTGTTTGTTGGATGTAACACCGGCTAAAGGACGCCCCGCTGAAACAGGAACCAGTTGGACTTCAATTTGACATGAGCAGGTACGGAATTTACGCCTAAAATACCCGGTTTACGTCTTTAATGGTAGTGTATTCGTGGGGATAAAGAGCTAAACTGCGGCTCGATGTTAGTTAAAACGTCTGCTTTGACATTAAAAACCGTCCACAGCTAACAATTCAGAGCTGTATTTTCTGTTTCTATGTTGTTTTTCGTGTATATGTTGGTGCTAAGCTAACCCTAAACCTTATTTATGTGCTGTCAGTTTAACCCACGCAGGTATCACATATCTACCCACTGACAGCGTGTGAATTTACCAACTAGCTAAACCTGTCACTGGTCAGTCAGTTATTTAAGACCGCCAGCCTGCTATTTATTGACACTGCTTATTTTCATTTGTGGTACCTACATGATCAACAGTTAGCTTGTATGATCAAAGCTGCGTGTCATTGTAAGGCTATGATTGATATACAGTAAGATTTTAGTTAAATTTCTCATTTTGCTGATATTTATCCATAACAGACAAAAAATACTGTCAGAAGGGGTGTGAAACAGGATTTCAGGCATCTTCTCATCTATTTTCAGGTCCCAGTTGTTAAAAAGTGATCAAAGTTGGGTGTTATGTTCATGCTTTTCTCATAACCATGAATATACAGTAAGATTTTATACATTTTCAGCTAAATCTTTCATTCTGTTGATGTCTATCCATAACACTAGGTACCAAAATAAGGGTATCTTAATCACCACACCCTAAAAGCTTATTATTCATATTAGAGTAAACCAAAAATACATTAAATATGGGTGTGAAACAGGATTTCTTGCATCCTCTCTTCCCTTTTCAGACCTCAGTTGTAAAAAAAAAAAAAAAAAAAAATGTCAGTGCTGGGTGTCATATTCAAGCTATGTCAGAATGATTAATATACAGGGAGATTTTACACATTTTTTTCATTCTGCCGATGTCTATCCATAACACTGGGTACCAAAATAAGGGTAGCTTTGTCACTGCAGCCTAAAAGTGTATTATTCATATTAGAGTACACCAAAATCACTGTCAAGAGGGGTGTGAAACAGGATTTCTGGCATGCTCTCGCCCCTTTTCAGCCCCCAGTTGTGAAATATTATCAAAGCTGGGTGTCACTTTCAAGCTATGTTCACAATGATTGATATACAGTGAGATTTTTACACATTTTAACTCGGTTTCTCACTCTGCTGATGTCTATCCTTAACACTAGGTACCAAAATAAGGGTAGTTTAATCACCACACCCTAAAAAGCGTATTTTTCATATTAGAGTAAACCCAAAATGCTATAAACAGGAGTGTGAAACAGGATTTCTTGCATCCGCTCTTCCCTTTTTCAGGCCCCAGCTGTAGGAAAGTGACTTATGTGTGTCAGCATTTAGACACTGAGTAAACACAGAGTCATCTGCTGCAAAAGAGGATGTAGAGACACAAATATGGGGAAGGAAACTCACTTCACTACATTCCCCTGTTTGTAATTATCTGTTGGCTCCAAAGGTCTGCAGCCTGTGGGCCTACCTGTCCTGGTATTTGTTACAACGGACATGGATTCAGGGGTCAGGCTGACGCTGCTCTAAATGATGCTGAAATGAGAGATAACAACAACAACTGTCATGTGTTTTGGCAGCTTCACTACTGCACTGTTAGGTGATATAGCTTAGCCATTTCATCTTATTTAAGTGACGTGTTGTGTTACCAGGGCAGGACCAGTCTGGCTTAAATATTTGGAAGTAGCCACAGTCAGAGAAACCCTTGTGGCGACCGGCTTCAGTTTCTTGTTTATGGTCAGAGGGCTAATGAATAGCCTTGTCATTTCTGGGAGTGGTGTTTATCCTGTTTAGGTCTTCGATCGGGATCACCATGGAAACAGCACCCCCCCTCCAGACTATTGGGATCAATAGAAAGCTCCAGATCCTGTTGGAGGGGGGCATTCAGCATCACAACAAAAAGAGATCTGCTGTGTGTGCTGGATTTCCAGGAAATTACAGCCACTGCATGTGCTAGAAGAAATATTTCCAGGTTGTTTCCTAGACCGATTTTATCCATGTTACATCATAGGCAGGGTTAACATTTCCCTTTCCTTCTGCACAGTATTTTGGCCTCTGGGTTCCTGTGGGATTTCCAGTGTAGTGCATGGACACGTGAGAGGCCTGGAGCAAAGAAACTGTTGATGACGCCAACTCAGAGGAATGTAAAGGGAAGAACGGGTGGTCTTGTCTCTACATTCCTCTGAGTCACAGCCATCTTTTCCCCCTTAAGATAAATAATGCCTCTAACCAGAGTTCGCCTACTCTGGTCAAAATATGATTATAATACCTACTATAACATGTACTGTTGTATTAAATTATGCTACTAAGATACCCAATCCTGAACTCCCTAAAGCTGTTAAACATGGCTTGTTTAGCCTCCTGTCCAGCTAAGTGACAGGAAATCCATGCAAACTCTCCACATGTGATGAGTACTCAGTGGAAGTGTTGTGGACCTCAGTGGGATTTGCTCCCACACAGACCACACACACACAGTGACTCGTTCCTGATGTGTAAAATTATTTCTTAAGAGCCTGTGTTGCAGCTCCCCAAAGATCACAGTGAGTCTGGGTCCTCTCCAGAAAAGAGGAACATCTGTCTATTAAAGCGATACTTCCTTAAAACAGGATGGAAGATCTTTTAACACTCGACTTCAAACAGCAGTTTTGATCTGAGGAGGAATAACCACAAAAACCCAACGTGTGTTTCTGCTGTTAATTAATTTGCTACGCTCGTTATACAACTGGAGACCAAAGAATTTTAGATTTACATGAGTACATAGATGTGAGTGGTTATAAAGGAGAATGCCTTTAGCTTCATTTCGATGTTTACTCAGATTTGAGATTAGAGTGGAATGGAATGGAATGGAATGTCTACTGATTGTACATGTCCGGGGATAAAAATATGTACTGTTGTAGAATATGTGAATTACCTGCTGTTTGACCTGCTTTCATCATTTTCACAAACACTGTAAACTAATAGCAGTGACTGTGAGGCTAATCGTTAGGTCTTTTTACTCCCCAGGGTGCCCTGACATGGACACAGAGATGATCCCTAAATTTTCGTCAAAGGATGAGGAAGCTGATTACTGGAAAACCCAGGCCCTCAAGTACAAGAAATGGTAGGCAGCGGGATTGAATACCCACATGACAACATACCACAAGTACATCTATTATTGTTATGCTCTTACCTTTTTTTGTCAGTGAGAATATTATTCTTTTTCTCTCGGCAAATCCGGTTGTGTAACAGTCAGTGGGTCATACTTTTATTGTTACGTCTCACTAGAATATTGAACTGAATATCAGATGACAGAAAAACCCTCCGATTCCCTCCAAATGAGACGGACGCCATAGCAGTAGATGCTTACATAATGGGTAGACGCTGAGTTGCTGAATAATTTTTCAGAATATTACTCCCTCAGATGTTTTGCAGAGATTTCGTGGACGCGTCTCTGTTTATGACCATATAAGGCATGTGACCGTCCATCCCAGCGTGTTGAAATCTGTGCCCACAAACAGTTGTGGTTTGTTCAGGAGGAAGTGATGGCATCTCGGACTTCTAAATAAGAAACCACTGCTGATGTGGGCATGTGCAGCAGTAGCACGCCTAAATGTGTGTTTGGAAAGACCCGGCAGCAGGGACCAATGACTTTTACACAGACAGGGTTAAAAATCCCAGTGGTTTTCTTAGAAATTCCTGCTGCGGGCACATCAGGGAAAAACATCAAGCCATGGAAAAAATAACTCCCCGTGCGTACAGCGGTGAGCCTTTTCTTGCCTCACACTTGTTATGGTTCACATGTTTCTCAGGATCGTATTTACTTTACACATTTCATGAGTTTCCTATTGTACATATTTTCTTTCTTTGAGACTAAACTGTTCAGCCAGATAAATTCTAAAAGGTTTATTTGTTGTGATCATCAAAAGTAGATTCTTTTTCCTGCCGTCACAAGCTTAACACATTAAGTGTTACCTAACGCTTATTTTCTGACAAATTTAGAATAAATCATGGCTCTGAGAAGTGTTAGGAGGATAGATAATTTGTCTTCCAACTCCTTAGACTCAGACTTAGACAAACATAATTGATCCACAAGGGAAATTACTTGGTCACAATAGCTCAGTTGCATACAAAACACTAGCAAAAAAAAAAAAAGGAAAAGTAAGTGTGAAGAGATAAAAGCGCTAAATAATCTAAATAGAATACACTAATAAAGCAGAAAAAAAAATACAAGATTTGCTAGAGTTCTACTCATGGGTGGAGTGCAGGAGTTGTAGGACCCTGTGTGCTGATGAAGCAGCCGCTGTGCTGTTGGTATGTGTGGAACGACCCGGCACAACAACTGATTCATGAATTCCAGTCCTCGGTACAGACACTGAGAGGTCAGCTGATCTCACAACAGCTCCAACCACAGTGTCATAATATGTATGTGTGTGTATGTGCACTCTTAACAGGAGGTACACTACATTATACCAAATCATAAAAGATGACTTTTTATGTTGATTTGATATGCTTTGATAATACTTTATTTGCCTACTAACATACTGTAACTCAGATATTATATTATTATTATTCTATTATCAAATACACATGCATATATTGGAGATGTGTCAAATGTGGTCTGTTCACTTTTGTTTCTTCTCCGGGTGACCAGTGACCCATATGTGCATAAATCAGGTGTCTTAGTCCACATACTCATCCTGTTTTTTTCCCCTCTTCACCCCTGACCTTTGACCCTCTTTGAGAGCAGACCTGTTTTTGTGAACTACCTACTGTCACTGTGCAGCTGTCTCTTAAGGGCTGTATATTTAGAATGCTTAACTCGACAATGCTGAGCCGCACTCTATTTCCTCTTTGGCAGAGGCACGACTGAAGGTTACAAATCTACAAATATCTGACTGGCTTTTCATTGGAGTTTATTTCGGGCCAGTGGAGGTAAATCCACTAGAACATGCCTGGTTCATGTTACAGAACAAAAGCCCGGCATTTTCCCGGAGCTCCTGGATACTGTCATTCATGCAGTCACAGAGGCACACACATGAACGGTGGGTGGTGACGCTGACTGGTTTGTGTTTGTGTTTGTGTGCCGTCCAGTTACCAGGAAGCCCAGGAGGAGCTGCAGGAGTTTCAGGAAGGGAGTCGGGAGCTGGAGGCCGAGTTAGAGGCCCAGCTGGGACAGGCCGAACACAGACTGAGGGACCTGCAGACCGAGAACGAGAGGCTGAAGAACGAGGTGTCCAACCTGAAGGTAACTGGGCCTGGCGGCGCCTTGGGAAAGGTCACGTGGGGATTTGGGTCGTTTTCATGGTCATTTGTGGTTATTTAAGAGGTTATCTGATCTGTTTGGTCCAGTGTCGAAGGTGATCCTCCTGCATCCGTTAATTGGATGTTAGGATCTAGAGGAAGAAAATAGAAAACTAGAAGGACAACTGCAACTACAGATCCCACTCTTAATCTCAGCTAGTGATATCACAGTCATGACGTTTTAGTAGACGATTAGTTGTCAGATAGATGGATAGATTTATTGATACCAATCTTAAAAAGTCTTCAATTGACAAATCTGCATTTAATACCTTAAAAAAGTATTCAGCTGGTATTAAATTTGATATGGTAGGTCTTAAGTTGTGTTGCCATAAACCTGTTGGCTGTATTATGTTTGCACGTGTCTGTTAAATGTCCAAACTAGAAAGAAATTAACATTATTCTTCTCACTTCCACCCGTTCCAACCAGACTATTTATATCGAAATTAGGAACTGGTTATTGCTACCTTTGCAGCCCCCGGTGAGAAATGATGAACATTCAGTTCTGTGTACAGTATGTATGTAATGTTCAATCTCTGCTGATGCAAAAAAAATACATTTTCCTAAATTCCAGAACTCATGAATTTGTGCCAGTACGGCCGTGAAAAAGGCTCTGACATGGGCATTAAATTCTGCTCTAAGTAGTCTTAAAAAGGTCTTAAACTTAACTTGAGGAAACCTGTAGGAACCCTGATTATAGCTAATGTCTAATAATACTTTTATGAAGATATTTAACAGTCAGACACATACATAAATACATAGAAATGACACTTCTGTTTGCCTTTTAGGCTTTTTTTTTTTTTTTTTAACTCTGACAGATTACAGTTACAGGACTCTCCTTTTCCATTTGGCTTAAACCCAACATGCGCCCACAGAACTGGTGCGACGTTTGGCTCTGCCACTAAATCCATGATGTTATCTCAGTAACTGCTCACTGAAATGAGACCTAATTTACCAACTGCATTGAAAGAACACCAATAAAAACCTCAAACAGCGGAACACAACATGGAAATCTGACACTTGTATTTAATCCGCCTGTTTTTATATGTGAATAAAAATGCTTCTAGTGATTCAGGATGTGGCGGCTTGCTTTGGTTGTAACGTTCTCAGACTCTGCAGAAGACAGGCGAGGATTGTTTCCCACATTATCTAGCTTCTGCGCTCATAACAGCAAATGCTACTGACAGTGTGTGAATGAACGCAGAGAGGTCATGAATCATTCTTTTTTGTCTTTGTGCGTCAGGGGCCAGTACAGGCACACAGCCCTGCCGCTGACTGTACTGTCCACAATAAACGAGCCACAGGGCCTCCGCCAACAAAGAGCCTCTGTACAAGTGACATAATAACATCTTGACTGTCTTCTGATTCACCATTACTGTTGTAATTAACTACTATATACATAGACTATTACATATAAAGTACATTTCATACAGCGTGTCCCAACAATTAAAATTAAAATGAGTCTTTTCTAGGACAATAGGTCTTAATGATTTCCACTAGGGTGTACTTCCTAAGCCTCCCTTTTGTCTTTGTAGGAGAAGCTGGAGCAGCAGTATGCTCAGAGTTACAAACAGATTTCCATGCTGGAGGACGATCTGGGTCAGACACGCAGCATCAAGGAGCAGCTCCACAAATATGTCCGGGAGCTGGAACAGGCCAACGATGACCTAGAGAGAGCTAAAAGGTCAGACCCGCTGTATGTTTGGGACTGGGTATTGTACCACACTGCAGCTAGATGCATAATTTATATCATTCCGCCACTATAACAGGAACACGATGCACCAAAACACAGACCGAACCCTGTGTCTGTGTCATAAGGATGTTTATAGGATGTGTAGTCGGGTTAAACATAAGTAATACTGATAATATTGATCTACAAATGTATTTCATTTCTGCTTCCATCATATTTACTGGTCTGCATCTATTGGAGTGACTGGAATAATTACAGTCTCCGGCCTCAGGATCAGTTATATCTACGAGTTCCAAAAGTCAGAACAGAACTGAAAAAGAAAGCCTTTAAATGTTCTGGAACAACTAACAGAAGGAGATAAAACTGGAGGAACTGGTCTCTGTAAACACATTCAAAGTCATTTTAACTGAATGGGAAACAGATGAACCTGGATGGAGATGTTTTTCTAAGTGATTGAATCAGGTTCTGCTTTGAGATGCTGTTAAACTTTTACTACTTTTTAAAATAATGGTGGTGTTTTATATGTATGTTCTTAGTTTAGTGTTTTATGTAATGGTTTTAGAACTGATTTCATTGTGTTTTATGTATATTTTTAGTGTGGACGTATGGCTGTGATTTCTATTTAGTGTAACTTCTGCTGCTGTCTGGGCCAGGACACTCTGGAAAAAGACATGTTGAATCTCAATGAGCTTTATTCCTGGTTAAATAAAGGTTATATTAATAAATAATATTAATATTAATGGTTGTTTTTCTCACTCAGGGCGACTATAGTGTCTCTAGAGGACTTTGAGGGTCGTTTGAACCAGGCCATCGAGAGAAACGCCTTCTTGGAGAGCGAACTGGACGAGAAGGAGTCTCTGCTGGTGTCCGTGCAGCGTCTGAAAGATGAGGCGCGAGGTACAGACGGGACTCTGACCTTTTACAGTGTGTGTGTAAACATCAGTGGAGGAGGAGGAGTAAGACACTAATATACTCTGGTGTTTGTTTTCCTCTGCAGACCTGAGGCAGGAGCTGGCGGTCCGCGAGAGGACCACGGACCGGATGTCGGCACCCAGCTCCCCCACTTTAGACACCGACAAAATGGACTCGGCCGTGCAGGCCTCGTTGTCCCTGCCAGCCACGCCCGTAGGAAAGAACATAGAGCTCCCCTTCATCAGCCCAAAAGGTGGGGGCTTTGTACAGGGAAAGCCTTGAAAGTGCTTGGATTTCAATGTTGTGTTTTCAAGGTCTGAAAAGTGCTTGCAGTTCTAACTCTGTGATGTGATTTATTTATTTATTTTTAGTATTAGCTCTGCCAGGTTAGATGCCAAGCCAAAGTGACTTACAGAGAGGTGATATGTTTAGAAAAATAAAACTTTATGTCAAAAAATAAAATTAGCGGGTGTTCTCAGGTCGACTCAGGAACATTTTTATCTTAATCTTTGTCTCAGTGTGAGTGTGTCTGAAGAATGACAAGTGGCTTCCCTTTTTTTTTTTTTTTGGGGGGGGGGGGCCTTTGGGTTCTCCTTTAATTTCTAAACTATTTTCTGTTATGAAACATTATTTTAGATGTTTATAGCATAATACAGTGTACATCATTGTGATAATAATTGAAAATAATAATCATAAGTCTATGTATTCCTGTAGATATGTGTTTTACCTCAGTGATAAGGGTCAGTGCTGGAAAAATGTGAAAATGACCCTTAAAAGTGCTTAAATCTGACTTTGAAACATGTGTACGAACCCTGTTTGTCCTCTCACCCCTGTCCTCACTGTAAAAGTCAAATGGGAGGTTCACTAATATTAACCCTGCCTTTTATGCTGCAGCGTTGACCAACGGCTGCGGAAACTCGTCCCTGACTCCTTCTGCCAGGATTTCTGCTCTGAACATTGTCGGGGATCTCTTGAGGAAAGTTGGGGTAGGTATTCCTCCTTTTAAAAGATCCGATTAACTTGTTTTCCACTTTATATCATGTTTTTTTGTTTTTTTACTCGCAGTGTAGGCTGTAGAATGTAAAAGGAACAATGGCTGTTATTGGAACCATTAACAATATGCAGATTTGGGCAAAATATAACACACACTATGCAAGATGCAAAGAGAGTAAAAATAGCCAAAAATATACAGATGTCATAATAATACAGTAATATTCACATACTGGTGGAAATAATTCCTTAATTAGATCCAATCTACAGTTTTTCATTTTGCAGAGATGGTTTTATTTCAGCTGAGCCAATAATTACTTATAGATGGAAAGACCCTCAGTCTGTCAGTATATAAAGACAGCCTCTTAATTACATAAATGTCTCTAACATGGAGCTCTGGGCTGTCAAAACACATCATGCAAAAACCAAGGAGGTGGTGAAGGGATCAAATATGAAGAACCATACACTTTCTGTATAATGTAATGTAAATTTTTTTTTTCTTTGGTTATTTTCCTTTTTCCTGTTTGTTGTTACTGTCACTGTAGTGTGGACCGATGCATAGACAAACATAAGTGTATAATTTAACAATAGTTTAGCAGTTTGGAACTTCACTGGAGAAGCAAATGCAAAACCCACAGCCGATACAGATATTTATATTGATACTGATATTTAATAGTCGGTGCCATTACTGATGTTGATTTCTGTTTATTTTTATTTTATTTTTCCTCATTTAGCAAAGATATATTCATTATAAATATAGAAATGGTTACTGTTTCTCAGCTTCTCTTGGATAAAGAGCAAACACCCTGTGACGTTTGGCCGATATATCGGTGCATCCCTAAACTTCACCTCTAAAAACACAAACCTCAAAAACTACAATATTCACATACTGAAACGTGTCTATGGCGCCACATGCTGATTGTTGTTCCTGTTGTGTGTGTGTCCAGGCTTTGGAGTCTAAACTGGCTGCCTGTCGGAACTTTGCCAAAGACCAAGCTGCGAGGAAAAACTACTCCGCTGACAACGGCACACTCATCAACAGCAACGCCACCAAGTTCTCTCACTCCATACACACCACCTACTTCGACAAAACGTGAGTCTTCGTCCTCCCCTCATTCGATTCCTCCCTTGACACGTTTACGATGGTGCGATTTCCAATGTTGGAGTAACATGTTACAAAAATAATGCATTTACAGTAACAGGTTACTTTCTGCAGTACTGCAGTAGTGTAAGGCATTACTAATCAGTTTTCAGTCATATTTTACTTGGTACATGTTCAATAGCATTTGCGTTACAACACACTTTCATCCATAATTTAATTGCTCAAAATAAATAAATAAATAAAAATAGCAAAACCGTTTAATAGCACTTTTCGTCCATAATTTAATTACTCAAATGCCATTTATGACGATTGTCTGTATGTAACTCAAATGTAATATAAGAGTCATGTACAATTCTGAGACAGTAATATTGTCAGGTACTGAATTACTTTAAATAACAGTAACATGTCATCTGTAACTTGCACAAAACTGGTGATTTCTAATATTGTTCTGGTCTTGGTGGCCTTTGCAGGACCGTGAACGGACTGGACCCGAGCCCTTTGACCTCCATGGCTACGACTCGAGCCGTGCCTCAACCCGGCATGCTGCCTCTGAGCGTGTGAGGGCCCCCCCACCCCACCCCACCCCCACCAGAC
>JAPQRQ010000027.1:26828872-26845087 GCA_037367365.1 Apogon talboti
GTTTGAGTCTTTGTGGGTGAAGTGGTGAAAATTCACACATCCCCAGAAAGTGTGCTTTCATACATCTGAAATATAATCCTTTACTGACATGCATAACAAACAGTAAATGCCAAATAAAACTGTCATCTGTCAAAATTCCCTCTTCGTGTAGTTTTTTTCTTTTTTTGAAACCATTTAGAAATGTTTGACATGTGTTTTTACATTTACCATATGTTCCAAAAGTATTGAAACACATTAAATTCAGGTGTTTCATTACTATGAGGGGGCTTGGCTATAAAACAGTACTGAAAAATGTTATAATATAATCTTATATGCTTAGAAATATCACTGCAATTAACATTTTTTTATTTCATCTTTAGGATTAATCTGACCTACTTTGTCATCTAAAACACTTAGAAAATGTGTCAGAGTTCATTTTCACTCCATTTTAATTATTTTACTCAATCCTTGTGTGTTCTGCTTCTACATTTTTGAAATATTTGTCATGTTCTGACCATAAATATCTATTTTATACCAAGTAACAATCTGGTTTCTTCATCTCTTACTCAGGAAGGAAAAAAAAAGCAGCCTTTATTTGATACGTCCTAATATTTCTGTGTATATAATATAAATAAAAACACATCAAACATATACAAAAGGTGTAGAGGTTTAATGGAGGAGAGTTTGACAAGTTTACTCATTACTGTAAGCGGTTTCAATGCAGGGTTCTATTTAATTTGCACTAAATCACACTTAAAATGACTTTGCTTCATGTAGTTTTAACCGTTTAAATGACTGAGTGGGCAGTTACACACATGAATGAAGACCTAAAATACCATGTGCTAAAGTACACTGTTGCCCATAAAGTTGGACTAATTTTGTTTTCAGACGCATTCCTCTTTTTATTCCTTTTTATACGCATCAGTAATCACATACTGAGCCCAAGTTGTACTTTAACTATCAATAAATCACATTGTCAAAATCATTTTATGAGAGGAAGTACAAATACTTTATACAAGTTTATGGGCTGTGGCACAGTATTTTTTATATTTATTTATTATGTATTAATTCTATGAATGTTTTTAGATTAGATTAGATATAACTTTATTGATCCTTTGGGCAAAACGGTCAGGAAACTGAGGTTCAAACAGCAGCACAACACCAAATATACACACAAGAAAACAGCAAAAGCAATGACTACAAAAAAGAAAAGTGTTGGAAAAAACAGGCAAATTGCACATTGTAAAGCATTAGTAGAAACAACAAGCAGCAAGGTGGCAATAATAATAATAATAATAATAATAATAATGATAATAATAAGTATCTAACTATGTTGTATGTATGTCTATTATATACAGTATATATACATATGTATGTATAGTTTAATAAAAGTTACAATAAGGAGGTAACAGTAATAGTCATTTTTACAGTTTTTTTATCTACTTTGACTTGACTCTGTGTGAGACATTGTCATTAAGTAAAGTTTACTGTCATGATACTATTATTACCATCAGAGATACACTCGCCACATTATCTTTGAGGGTGAAATTTGGAGTGTGGAATGTGAGGGCTGCGTTACACTAGTGTCAGGGCAGTAAGTGTGAGGCCTGCAGCTGCAGCCTGAGTCGTGGCTCGGTGTGGGTGGCGGCTATCTCGCGGCTAGGGCGGTGTGTTTATGTGTGCTGGGGTTAGGGCCGCTCGCACGGTGCAGGCGTACACACACACTGACACTCACACAAACCACAGAGACTCTATTGATTCCGGCTAATCAAGGCAGCGGTGCGGGGGGAAGCTGCGCACGCGTGTGTGTGAAGTCAACACATTCCCCACATTCCAGCACTTCCCAAAGACGCATAAAATATTAGCCACTACACTGGGGCTCACAGGCGTCTTCTCTCCGCTGGGGTCCTCCTGCTTTTTAACGCCAAAAAGACCCTTTTTCTGCCAAGTGACTGTGCACTTTACAACTTTTTTTTCCCCTCTTTTTTTTTTTTATTCCACCCACAAAATGACCATGCACTGACTCCAGGCTGAATCACACCAACAGACAAAGACTCCATATACTCATGTCTGGTTTAGACTGGTCCTCCTCAACTGGTATTACAACTAAATACGACCTCGCACTTAACCCTGTATAGTTCACTCATAGAAATACTCTGAAATTCAACATGACAACCTCAGTGTGTTTTTGGAGGACACAACAAGACTTTATACTTTAGTGAATTTTTTCTATTATTTATTGTTATGTAGAAAATCAAGGTCAATGATGTTACCATATTTGGTTCCTTATCCGCAAGTGGCAAAAAAAATAAAAAATCCAAGAGGTATGTACACAAAATGCAAGAAAAACATATGTAAGGTGAAAAGAACATCACTTTGATAACTTTAGAACATAAGTGCTGATACAGACACCTGACATAACAAGACTGTGAAATATTTCAAAATGTTTACTGTTATGTAGAAAATTAAGGTCAATGAAGTTACCATATTTGGTTCCTTACCTGTAAGTGGAAAAAAAACAAAAATAAAATAAAAATCCAAGAAATATATATATAAAATATGATTTTGGTGCTGCCACAAAAATAACACAGGGTCTTTATGGGTTAAGATTGTATTTCTTTATTATCAATGAGAAATAATTAGGAGGTTATTGGGGGAAAACCCTGGGGATGTCATGGAGAATAGGGCATATGTTTAAGTGTGACTGTTTTTCATCATAAATATGCAGGACTTTCAGAGGTCTGTCAGAATTGCTAATGCCTTATGCTAAGTGTAAACTGATGAAGCGCTGCTGCGGCAGGAAAACCACATGTGTGACTTGAGCCAACCTGTGCAACAATAAACCTTTGGAAAAACTAGGTGTTCTTGTTGTTATTCAGTGGTATTGTGCAGCGGGGGCAGAAAGAGGTCAAATGTACTGGTTTGGACAGGTCTGAGTGGAATCTGTGGAGCCACCTGAAGACCGTGGGTCTGGTTCCTGCAGCTTTTCCAGTCACATGGTGCGAACAGAGCAAAGGCTGAGGGAGAGGGGGAAGGTCTGGGACAGCTGGAGCAGCAGAGTACCCAACAGGCAGGCACTACCCACTGACCTTCCTCCTCCTCCTCCTCCTCCTGTTCCTTCAAGTCTCCTAGTCTTTAAGCCAGAGCGAGAAGGTTCACAGTAAGGCACCGTTACCATAGAAACTATGTTTGCATTTCTCAGTGAGCATTTCTGGGACCGCTGGCTTTTCAGCTGGAATTTAGACCAATCAATTCAGTGCACAGCGCCGTCTGGAAAAGCAATTGTCTATGTGGGGCAACTTATTGAAAGACATTCTAGGTGCGTTTCCGTTTAAGTGAAAAGGCAGACAAAAAGAGCCTTGGCCATGAACTGGATGTCATCTTAACAAGCCCGGCTCTCAGACGGAATCATGCACTGTGGTAAAAAAAAAAAGAAAAGAGGACTAAGAGCTCCGACAACCCGACGCTTTCCTTCCATTTCATATGAGACAATGAAAATTAACAGCCTTTATTTTAACAGGGCGCTCCAACAGAAGCGAACATGCCAATCAAAATTTGGAGTGTGGTTGGAGGGTGCTGCTTTCTGCTGCGTGCCCAGTCACAGAGCTGTATTCAGGTCTGTCTTCAGTCGTCTCTCTCTCATACCAGGCTGCTGCGCTGGAACAAAGAGGCTTTTCACATTGACCTTGACACACGGCCACCCCCATCACCACAGGAACCGAGGCAGAGGAATCCACCCCAACTCCCTGATATCAATCTCTCTGTACCCCTGGCAGACGGTGCGAGCTTAAGGCCGAGGTGAACCTTGGAGACGAGGATAATGCAAAGCATATGAAAGTGCTTTTATTCCAAAGAAAGAAGAGTATGGAAAAAATAACCTGCGTGTACTGCTGTGAATATTCACCAAATTACCTACTATGTCCATCTAAGGCATTCCTGAATAACATTAGGTTTGGGTTTATAACCTTAGTGTGTCAAAATGAATTAAGTTTAGAATGATCGGCCCATTAAGCACAAGGCACGTCACAAGTTTCAATGCAACATAAAGGTTGAGGTTAAAACTTGCCCACTTGAGATTTATTCACTTTTCCCATAAAAAGACACAGGCGTTTCCAAGGAATAAAAGCTTTTATTCTCCAGGGCAAAAAGAACGATTTTGCTTTTTTTTTGGTTTGTCTGTTTTGTTTTTGTTTTTACTGAACAGCCTGAAAAGCACAAAAACTCAGGCATTAAAATTGCAAATGATTTTTTTTTAACAAAATAAAAATAAAAGCCTTTCAATTTATACATTTCTGTCATAAGAAAAACTTCACAACTGTACATCGAGCTTTTTACAAAGCGTGTGGAGCTTCAAAATATACAACGTTCATTCACATTTTATACACATAAGAACCAGTCGGCATCTGCTACATTTAAAACTTGGGAGTTCTTCAGCTGCGAGTTAAAGCAGTCCGAACACATTCCACGTTGCATCACGTTTTCGCGTTGCTTGGCAACATTCAGGAGTTCCAGTTTCTGTCTCCAAAGAGCCACCAGACAGCAGGAGAGGACAGAGGCCGGTCCGTCTGCTCTCAGAGTACTCGTCCTGTCTCCGGTCAGGCAGTGTCCACGTGACAGGGGTTGGTCCCCTGATGCTCCGCCTCATTGTACAACCGTAGGAAGTCTTTGTAGCGTGGTGCGCAGCCCATCCACGCCTCGCCAAACCTGACAGTCCCAGTGAAAAGAAAATCCCCCTCGCCAGCCTTCACCCTACACTGGTGGGGCATCTTGATTTTGCCAGTCCAGGTCCGTACCCTCACACCCCCAGATGCAAACACTTGGATCTTCTGCCTGTAGAGGCGGCTAATCTCCACAGTGACCGATGAATACTCCTCTTCCTGCTCCACCTTCCTGATGATGCCCCGTGCAACTAGAAACACCGAAAAGTGAGGATTTAGAAAATGGCTCCCAGTTGTGATACAGTAAAATGGTCCATCTGGACTTCTTTGCTTATTTTGACTATAAAAAGATGCTATGAGAAAATATGCTGTGAGTCCTTTTGCCCGTTTTTCCAGAGCACATAGAACTTTGAAAATCTAGCAGTCATTTACAATGTACTGCATGTTATAATACTGTTAAAACGGCTTTTTCTCCACCTTCTAATACAGGCGTGAGTGAAATTACCCTAATAACCCAATAAAGTGCAACATCTCAGGTTTTAGAAACCGTTGGAATTTTTCCAATTGCACAAACAGTGAAAGAGATACAGTCATCCAAACTGCATATGCGCAGGGTGTGTCAGCGACGACACAACAGGTTTTAAAGGGTTAACAAACTACATTAGCATTAGCATCTGCAGAACTTGCCTCTAATGGGTTCTCAAAAAGGAGCTGAGGTAAAATAATTGCCACAACCTAGACTTCTTCAGGTTAGTTTGATCCACATTCCTACAGAACACTGACTTTGATGTTCAATTAACAGTTTGAAACGGGTCAATGACAGTTCATTCCCATCTGTTTTTTTTTTGACCGATTAATCTATTATTGACTTCTGCTCCAAACTGCCAAAATTATATGGCCCTTTAAAAATCCAATCCCTCTCTGAACAGAATGGTGTTTTACTTGGATATTTCTATCAACTAAAACAACAGGAAGCCTATATTTCATCCAAGCAACACTGTTACTTACCAAAGTCATTGGTGCAGACTGCTAAAAGCATCTCAGCATCACTGCAGGGCTGACAGGGTCCTAAATGGAAAAAGGAGAGAATGTGTGAGTTTGGAGCCAAAAAGTGAGTAGAAAACTACAAACAGGAAAAGTCCCTGATTTCTTTAGTACTTCCCGTCTTGTAGAATAATAAAAATCTTGTTGACAGGTCTACAACTTTCCAGTTATATACCACCAATGCAAACACAAAACTGCAGCAGGGCCGGTATTATCCCTCACATACACATACACACACAAAATGTGTGTGTGTGTCGGGGGTTCACAGTAATTTCCATCACCACATGATTATTTATTTACACAGACAGCAGAGCGGGAGTCAGCTGTCACGACCAACACAGCTGGACACGCTGGTGCTGAAGGAAATAATAAATGTTTATCTGGGCTTATTTAAAAATGCTCTAACTGTGTGTTCTCTGTGCTGGGGGAGGGTGCGCTGAGAGTTTCACCATCGAGAAAGGAACTCCTTGACACTCCATGACAAACTAGAACCAGATGACCAGGATAAAAGGGGGGCATGGACACTACACAGGCCTCAAACTCTACTCAGCTGGTCTTAAAAACCAGGTCATCCAACCAGCTTTAAAGTAAAAAAAAAAAAAATCAAAAACTAACCACAGGAACATTTCCACCATCAACATTTATCATCTTGAACACTAAAAGCAGACCAAACAAATGAGTGACATTAGCGAAATGGCTTCAAACCAGACTAAAAACACTACCCCAGGCTAGATTTCATCTTTGTAGAGCACCAACTAGTATGCAACCAGCCAGAGTATTTTATGGCAGGAGAAAGGAGCTCTAAATGAGGGCAGTCAAGTCATTGATTAGTTGACTCAGGTGCAGCTGGTTGGAGCAGAACGCCTTTATTAGCCCTGGACCTGCTGTGGTTTTCTTTAGCAGCTGAGTGGCACTCATATAAGGCGGGGAAAGGACTGCAGAGGGAGGGTCTCGTCAGCATTTAACACGCTGGAAACAACCTTACACTATAATAGTTGAGGTTGTGGCGCAAGTTAACCCTTTATCGGGAAAGTGACTATTTTTGGTCATTTCCGCATGCATTACAAGTTGGTGACAATAACAGTTCCAGTGAGGACAGTGAGGAATCTACCTCAGGTCCAATGTGGTCTACAGGGTCTGTAAGGTCCACCTCTGTATAAACAGTGAGTGTACCTGCTTTGTTAAGTACCATGAAGTAATGGTACTAATGTAAGGAATGATGTTCAAAGGGATAATGTGGATGCTGGTGTCTGGATCAGCACTGATGTTGGTCTAATATTATAAAAATTATGTTCTAATGTTCAAAACCACATGTTCCTTTCATATTACATTAGTTTTTCTTGTATTTTTAATATATACTTGTATTTTTTTCCTTCAACTTCATTGACCTCAATTTTCTACATAATAAAAAAATTTGGTTTAAGAAAAGTATTAAAGTCTTATGTCCTCCAATAACACACTAAAGTAGACAAGCAGTATTTCTATGAGTGACCTATAAAGGGTTAAGTCTAAAATCATATCTTGTGGAAAATATATATATGTGCCACCTTCTGCAGCAGAACCGGAGCTTATTTTTAGTCGAGTTGTGTGAAGTTGAGGGGTGAGGGGTGAGCGTGTCTTGGGTCAAGCTTGTGTAGCAACATTACGCACGGCCGCATCACTACAGAGATCAGGGGTCAAACCGCCACAAGCTCAGGCAGCTTAAGAACAGCTGGAGAAACGGGAAACTTCAGAGCGCCGACCTCGCCCAGAGGCCTGGAGCAGAGTGCAAAGGCCCTTTGAAGTGAGCCCGCACGCTGCCACAGCATTAGACGGAGCAGCGAGCCCAGGCCGAAACCCAGCCGTGTTTTTCCCTCTCTCCGACGCAGAGCCGAGCAGGGCTCATATGTCAGACATGAAACAGAACCGCAGGAATGGGCCGAGAGCCGAGTCAGCATCTCTACGTTGGCCCCGGCGCGCATGCAGCACCGCTCTGATCAGAACCACTTCACAGGAGTGGAGAGGGATGAGGGATGGGAGGAGCGGTAAAGGAAGGGTGGAGGGGCACGATCTAGTGTCCCTGCAACATCTGGGCCCAGATGCATTCCACTGTAATGGAGCGCAACTCACTAATACCACTCAGCACAGATGAAAACCACTTCAAACTGCTGGGAAGAGAGAGGGAAGATGTATGAAGGGGAGAGGAATGAAAAGGAAAATACTAGAATGATAAATAGACAAGAAAGAAATTAAGATGTAGGAAATAGTGAGACAGAGGGGAAGAAAAGGGGGGATAGTTTAACCCTTTACTCTGAAATTCCAAATTTCAACCTTAGTGTTATTGCAGGACATAACAAGAATGTATTACTTTTGTGAATTTTTTTCTATTTTTTTTATTGTTATATAGAAAATCAAAGTCAGTGAAGTTACCATATTTGTTTAGAAAAAAATTAAACATATTTAAAAAACTATATAAAAAAACACATGTATTTTAGAACATTAGACCAACATCAGTGCTGATCCAGATACCTGTCAGATCCACATTAACCCTTTGAACATCAGTACTTACATTAGTACCATTACTTCATGGTACCTAACAAAGCAGGTACACTCACTGTTCATGCAGAGGTGGACCTTACAGACCCTGGAGACCACATTGGACCTCAGACTGTTGCCTCACTGTCCTCACTGGAACTATGGCTGTCACTGTCTTGTAATGTGTTTACCAAAAATAGTCACTTGCCTGATGAAGGGTTAAGTTGGCTGAAAGACAGGCAGAGGGAGTGACAGTGCAAAGAGGAGGGTGGAGGGAATATAATAAGCCTATATGCTCCTAGGAAAGGTCCTCCCAACATCTGGCTGGAGATACATTCCAGTTTGATGGTGAGCAAATCAATCCCAACACAGCGGGTCAGAGAGAAAGGGAAGGCAGAGGAAAGAGAGAAGAAACAGAAGAAGAAGAAGAAAGGAGCCATGAATCCACCCGTCCGGGCTTCGGATGACACCAGACCACCGTCTATCTCGGGCCACATCACAGAGTCAGATCGGACTATAAAAGCCCAACAGCGCGCACTGATGTGGTGGAAAACAAGTCCTCTGCATTTACGTCTGCCTCCGTCTCCTTATGCTAGTGCCATATAATGATGCAGGATATGTGAACCCGGAGAGCTGTAAAAACAGATGTGGGCCTGATACTATGCATATTTTGCTTTAGGTGGAAAAAAAAACAGGGTTGCTTGAACAGTCGCGCAGCTTGAAGCGGCGCAGGTTTGGCAGGTACGCAGCGTGAAAACAGACAACTGTTTTTCAATGGAGGCCCACTGTTCGGCTGTGCCCCTCCACACACAAGCCATCCAACAAGAAAAGAGAAAAAAAAAAACACTTACAGTCCGAGCATTTACACTTTAATCCATTGTGGATAGTTTTACATATTTTTTCCACAAGATGTGTGCGCAATAGTTTCAGAAAACCTTAAAAGCTTCAGATTTGAATGGTTTGACGTCCTGATGTTTGACAAGAAACACATTCTTCCAAAACCAACAGACAATGCTACCAGAAAAACAGCTTTTGGCTTCGGTGTTAGGGGTATGTTGAAGCAAATGTAGAGTTTCCTACCATTAGAGTCTAAGTTAATAAAAGTTTCCACCAGTAGATGGCTGCATTTAGTGAACGGCATCACAAGGACAAAGCACAAAGAGCAGACTGGAGTAGGACCTCACAAACAAGGGTGAGGAGCTTTAAGGAGGCGGCTTCAAGAACAGATACAGGTTTACAAATGTTTTGCTAGTGTGTTTTGAGAGCCATGTATCTAAAAGTGCTCGTGATGATGTATTTTCCAGCTAACCCTAAAGTGATCTTACAGAGTTTATCTATCTTAAACATACTCAACCCATAAAGAAACACATTTGGAGATAGGGGTGTGTATCAGATGCGAAATAAATCACAATTCTAGGATCATAATATGATATATCGCAATAGTGTTAACAAGGCAAATTATTATTTTTTGCTTATTTTTTTTTCCTTTTTTGAAAAATTATTTCCTGTAAAAATTTAATTACACCCAAAATATGCATACATTTTATTTGATCAGAACAGGGTCTAATGCTGTATCACAAAATGTTCCTCTGTAAAAACTTAAAACTGACATTATGTTTCATGTAAGTCACAGTTTAAGATCCTGCTAGAATGTTCATATTCCATTAGTTGTGAAAAGAATGCATTATTGTTGTGTCATCCCAACAGAGGAACTAACATCTGCCTCTTTCAGACAGTAAAAAGTGCTTTAGGGAGCTTGAACTAAGCATTATTCAACAAAACAGTGTTAAATAATAAATAAAATCTAAAAAAAACAAAACAAAAAAAACCAAAAATGAACCCTCACCATGTCTGCACCTGAATAAATAACTAAAATATCGATACAGTACTTTCTGATATCAATACAGTATCGTGAAATGACATATCGCAATATTTTCTTACAACCCTATTTGGAGATACGTGGTTTTCCCCAGACATAAGGATACAGAGATGCATCTTACCACCCGTTAAGTGTTTATCCGCTGCCAGTCTGTCGCTGACCAGCTCGTACTGGAACGCCGTGATGCGTCTGCTGATGTCCATGTGCGGGACGGCCTCGATGAACAGCGCTCCCTCCTGAATCCCGAAGCAGAGCACCTTTCCCTGAGCCTGGTCCTCCTCGTGCAGCAGCAGCCGCAGCTTGCCCACGCGGTCCAGGTAGATGTTGGTGCCGCTGGATTCTGTGGCGGGCTTGATGCAGACCGAGAGCTTGGCCGCGGCCGGCGACACGGTGTTGGGTCGGAGGTTGACAATGATGGCGCCCGTGGGGTAAAGCCACTCCAGTGAACCTTGGGAGCAACGCAAGTACACCTGCTCCACGTCCCTGGCGTGGCCCTCATGAGTCAGACCACTGGAGAAGACAGAAGGGGAATGGTGTCAACAGACATTTGGAAAAACTACACAGATTTGCTGAAAAGTGGTGGTGTGTTTTTGTTTTTAGCCTCAAACTGAAGCGTATAAAAGGACTTGACAGTACACTAAATGATTTTCTGCTTATTTATATCCTGAATGAACAGACCAAGGTGTGGACCTCTGGCAGACTTCAAGGACATTAGACCACATTCCTCGTAAAGCATTAAGGCCTGCCTGCGCGCAAGACTGGCTGCATGACCAGTCACGAGCCGGAGCAGCCGAAATGACCTCAGCTCCACACACACACACACACACACTCCCCATACCACATTGTTCCTCCCAGAGCTTTGGCAAAATGCAGCGCTGGCAGGCTGCCTTTGGGAAGAGTTTTGGAAGCAGAAATGGATGAATGGAGGGACACAGGGGCTTCTGGGCAGACAACGGCAGCAACAGTAGCCGGGCCTGCTGCATGCAAGTGCAAATGCAGGTCACGCACTGAACCTCCCCTCGCTTTCAAGCCACCAAAGAGACTGGAAGAGACTTGTCCGGGCAGCACTTCGGACTGTGGCGCCAGCATGACCAAATGACTCCCTCCAGAACTTAATGCCTGGTCAGGGTTTGAAAACTCCAGCCTGTCAGTCATTCTGTGGCAAAAGCAGAGGCAGGAAGCCATCAGGAGTCTACCAGCATGTGCATGCCAAGCTAGTGGTTGGACTCAGGGAAGGAGGAGGAGGAGGAGGAGGAGAAGAAGGAGGAGGGGGGAGAAGAAACGCCCAGTTTCCTGAAAATGAGATGCTGAAATTCAAATTCACCATAGATCTAAAGTAACCCAGGGCACATGCTGAGCATATGCATCTGCAGCCTCATAACCAGCCTCTCCTCAGCGTGTCTCTAATTAAGTCCTGCCTAACTTCATCATCTCTGCATGCAATTAAAGGAGATTAGTCAGAGTCTTACTAATGAACAACAGATTATTGGTTAAGAGCTCAAAGTGCTGAATACTGCCTGCCTACCCCTCCTGACTGGAGGGATGAAAAACAAAACCACACTATTTGAGGCACGGCCTCTCAAGTGCAAAACAGATTTCAGCAGATGTTTGATGAGAGGTGAAGTTTCCAGTACATTTCAGACTGCCCGAGGATTGAAATATGATTGAAGCATTTTAAAAGGAACAGATTGAAACACTTAAAAAGCTCAGAGGAGACCAGAACATGTTGCTCTATGGTTATTTTAGTAGCATATGATTAGTTTTTTAGTGAGGGACTTTTGAGTAAAACATCACTAGAGTAAGAGGACTGAATTAGATTTTAAGATAGGATACTGTAACTCCGTAATGGTTACTTTTATCAAACTGGATGTGGCTGCAGTGAATAAATATAGAGAATTAAAAACAAGCTCATTATACAGTTATTTTACTCCATTACACAAAATTAAGATGTAGTTTATTTCTAGGCTATTGTTCTAATTCAGAGTATTTTCACTGGTTTAAATGGTTTCAGTCATCTCAGCTCCAGACTTTTTTTTTTTTGTTTTTTGGCACACTTTAATTAGAATTAGAATTAAAATCAAAGTGTCCTCACCTCCCCTTCCAGCTGCACTGGTCGCTCGAATATTGGCAAAAAGAAATCCGACAGAGGCAGAAGAGAAGAGGCAGGAGGGAGAGCAGCATCGGGGGGAGCATGTTGATCTCACTTCTGCTCTCCTCGGGTGAAACTATGACAAAGTCCGCCGCCGTGTTTCCAGATACATGTCGTTTCCATGAACCCCGCTCCGCTCCGCTCCCCTCCGCGCCGACGCCCCAGGATCGAACTATCCTCCGCTTTATTCTCGGCAAGTTCTGCTGGATCGACGCGCTCGGGTCGGGTCGTGCCGTGCCGAGCCGTTCCGTACACCCCCCGCCTCTGACTACGATCACTGAAATGTGTGGAGTGAGTTCAGCTCTGAGGCTCGGCTTCAGCCCTGATGGCTCTCCACGTCACACACCGCTGTTTAACACGTATGGTGCGTTCAAGTGCTCGTATGGTGCGTTCATGTGTTGCACCAATGCTCCGACAACGCAATTACGTAAACACTAATATTGCTCGTCTGCATTTTTTTCCAAGTTAAATGTGCTAAACCTTATATACTTTAACCCTTTAAGACTTAGAGATATTTGTTATGACAATTCTCTTCGTTTTAACTTTTCTTAACGATTTTTCACCTTTAGTGGTTTTTTTTTTTTATATTTTCTTATTCTGATGATACTAATGACCATATGTTGAAACACGGTAAACATTTCCAGGATTTCCAAATACACCATTAACTGAATATAAAAACAAGTGTATGAAAATCAGTGAAAATCTGGTATTTTACTCAGCTGATTATGTAGATTTTCATGTTTTAAAAAAAGAGTATATTCAAAGCTTATTGGATCATAACTGAGAAACCACTGTCACTGATCCAACTCCATGGGTTTTACTGGTGAATCATTGTTTCAGAAGATGATGGTGTTTCCATGTTCACACTATGGAGCCTCTGAACATGCAAATGGGTCCTATCTGATGACCATGAAAATATGACAAACTGCATTTTACACCAATTATTTCCATTCATTGGTAGGATAAGTGATTAAAATGTTATGAAATGTTCTAGATCAGTGGATGCTTTGTTTAGGTCTTTAAAGGACAGTGTTTTGAAGTAGATCTGGAAGCTCTGAGACAAATATTCCTTTTTAGTAAAACCCATTCTCATTAATTCACAGAATTTCACATTTTGACACAATACTTTATCTTGGAAACTACAGTAAAACAGCATTTTAGACTTGATTTTTCTTTTTTTAGTGATTCAAACAAGTCCCACTACTTTTATTGTGGATATATTTGACTTGTAGGTCAGTGTAACCTCATGGTGATGACACAGCTGCTGGCAAAAGTGAATCTGTAAAATCAGTGAAATCTGTTCTGTTTCTTGTTTTTGTTTAGATCACTGATTTCCAACCACTTTTTTCTCAAAAGTCCAGTAGGATGAGTATAGAAGAAAACCCATTTTAATTCTTATATTTATATTTGAGTCTTTTAATTAGTCTAGTTTAATCATACAAGAAACAATCACATCCTTTACGCAGTATTCTCCTGATTGATTGGGAAATTTCCCACAGTCTGTGAATCCATCCTGGTATTTTGTTTTAGAACATCATCAGCCCTGCATGCTCAACTTTTATTTTCATGTGAGTGAAATAGGGGTACGTAAGAAAGAAAGAAAACTGAGGCAAACTGCTGACAGATTTCTTCAAACGAAAGGCGAATGAGCGCAGCAGCGTGTTTACATGTGGACGAACCTATCATTATGTCAGTGAAGTGGCTGTTATTTATGTTGAGATGAAATCATGGCCACAAAAAAGGACCAACAGACATTGACAGTCATTTTTTGGTGTTTTGGTCGAGTCTGAAAATACTGGTCATGCCAATAAATAAGCTAATTAAAGCCAATTTGGGTGGAATGAGTGATTTAACACATTTCTTTCTCAAATAATAATAGTTAAAAGCAAAAATGAGGTGTTTCTCAGCTTGGACCACATCCTTGAGGCAAAAAGGAGATTAAATCCAGAGTGCACTGACAATTTCAATATATTTTAATGGTACAAACAGACAATAATGTAGCTAATGTAAATGTAATGAATGATGAAACACTGGCTTTGTAACTGTAATTTATTCTGCAAGAGCTCATGAGGGGAATCTGGAAAAGCTCACACTCTCAGGTTGAGGAGTCATTTCATCATGTAGCTTCGACATCAGTAAAGAAAAATGCAAACCTCCTTGACCTCGTAGCGTGGCTGTGTTTCAACAACAAGAGCTGCAGGAACTTGTAAGGCGGTAAGGTCCGTTACTACTGGGTGCATCTGTAAACATGAACCTAGTCATCGCTCACGTCGTCGATCCGGGGCAGCATTTCTTATGAAACTAGATGTTTTGAGTGAGGATGTGCTTGGCGCTGGTTCTGAAACCCGTCTAACGAGGAAAACCTGAGCTGTTTGTAACTGCTACTTTTCCTCTCTGGTTTCCTAGGGACTCAGATTCGGCTGGTTTGTGATCAACGGCCTGGATTTCTGACCCGACATGCAGGGTACGTGTCCCGGCCTGGGCCACGTGCCACCGAAAGGGCCCCACAAACCCCAGATTGCTTGTGCAGATAGGCTTTTAATTGGACCCATAATGTTCCCTCTCTAATGAAACTGCACAAAGCCGAGCCATCGTTCCACATTTGTACATTGTGAAACTTTTTAGTATCGTTTGTGTAATCTATAGTGGATTAGAGGTTTGGCTGGTTTCTGTGGAGCTGTTTCTATATTGCAGGCGCTGTCTGGGAGTTAGTCCAGACTGAGGTAAGAGCATGTCCTGACACGATGCTCAAGGATCCATCAGAGTGACACCTGCACCAACAGCACCTGTAAGTTTCTCAATGATGCCTGTGAGTTACACGCTTTGTGTAAAATAAATAAATAAATAAAAGCCTCTTATACATAACTTGACAGCCTACATACCAGGCAAAACTGTACTTTTCTCTACACCTGGAGAAAATCATGTGCATAAAATGAAAAAAAACAGGAGTTTGAAACTAATCTGCCAGTTTGAAATGGAACAAAACAAAGAAAATGGTCCGTATTTTCAGGGATTTATTGCAATTTTCATTTTTCTAATCAGTAACCAGAGCCATCGCTGCACTGCTGCTAAAACATGGAAAAGATGTGCAAAAAAACTAAAGTATAGAACTATGCAGTATGTTACTTTGAACATAATTCCAATTTCTTTTGACTCTTGTGTGTTTATTGTTATTTTTTACCTTATGATGCATATTTAACATGCGGTGTGAAAAATGTTTTTCTTTATTCTTTTTTCCTTGACTCAAGAGCAAGGAAAATGACTGTGCAGATGACAATAAACTATTTAAACCATAAAAATAAAAATAAACTCCTTAATTTCAATTTCTGTTTTTGCATTATTTGACAACACATGCATATTGAAGGAATATTGGAGTTTATTATCATTATTTCTACACTAAACAGAAGCAGATATTCATTGTTTTTGCTGCTGTTTCATATAAAATTAATCTAATAACCGTTAGATTTTTTGGAATGTGTGGAAAATGTGTTTTCACTTTTTTTAGTCTAAATCCATGCTGTTCCCAGAATAGATTTTTAATATAACCGTGTGTGGCATGAGCATTTATTATGTAACCAGGATACAGAGATAGACAACACGGATAGTGTTGTAGGAAACACCTTTTCATTTCCCAAAGGGAGGAATCTCCAAGGAAAAGGCATCTATCATCTTGTTGTTCCAGTTGCTTGATTAGTGGCTGCCAGTGTTTTTTCTCGCTCTTTCTCACTGAAGCAGTATTTTGCTCTCACCCCTCCACCTGTCAGAAATTTCACTGGTAGGAGTGAAGAGCTGGGAACAGGAGGGGGGAAACAAATCAGTGACAGATAGCGAGAGGCTGAAAAACACACAGTTAATCATAGACTGGGCTGTTGTTGGTTTTATGATGGAACTTGGCAGAAGAGCTCTGGTGTTCAACAGGAGGGCATTGGAGGATTAGGTGTGTTTGGTAAATATGTGCTATGTAGCCTGAGATACAGATGTAGAAGTGAAAG
>JAPQRQ010000027.1:26890634-26900816 GCA_037367365.1 Apogon talboti
TGGACCTTACAGACCCTGTAGACCACATTGGACCTGAGATTAGTGACTCACTGTCCTCACTGGAACTGTTGCTGTCACTGTCTTGGAATGTGTGCAGAAATGACCAAAAATGATCACTTGGCCGATAAAGGGTTAAAAGCTGAAGCTGTGGAGCTAAAAGAGACACAAGCAGCTTGTGAACACTAGACATTGATTTGTCTTTCTGAGGTTAACCAGACCAAGACTCAACAGAGGCCACAACCACAATTCAGACTTTAAAACTCAACACTGCTGCACAGACAACAAATAGGATTATTAAACCGAGAAGGTGGCGAGAAGCGTTCCGCAGAGGTCAGCTGAGATGCAACATCCACACGATCAGCACGGCAGACGCATAACAACCACAGAGGCAGCTGTGGACTTACATACTCTGATATCTCTTGAAAACAAAGTTAGCATGTCAACTTTATCACAGTGCACATCTGCGCATAAGTACAAATGTTATCAGTCCTGAGTTACAACAGTAATGCATTACAGTAACAGATTGCTTTTTGCTGTAACACAATCGTGTAAGGCATTACTAATCAATTTTCAGTCATGTTTTACTTGGTACATGTTCAATAGCACTTGCGTTCCAACACACCTTTTGCCCAAAATTTAATAGAAATTTTTTAAAAAACCCAGCAAGACTGCGAGACCTTAAGGAATCCAAAATGTGACTGTAAAGTTCTACCTCCTGTTGGTGTTCAGCCAATGGGTGAAGACGGCAGAAGACAGTCCATTGTCCACATGGACGTATGCTCATCACTAACCCTAACCCTGCTTTACAGAAGCCTGTTAGCATGATCCCTGTGATCAGCAATGACAAGGTAAGCTAACGTTTATAGGACTAGTTAGAATTCTTTATGATTGTGGATTTATCTACCGGCGTCCTCGGAGCCACGCCCCCTATTTGAACATGGAAAATGTTGAAAAACATGCAGGTGTTCCTGCTGGGATTGGAACATCGTAGATCGTAGCGTTACTTACTGAGCTATGAGCCACATGGACTTGGGGGCCAAATTTATGCGTCCAAAGGCTCTTCTTCGTCCAAAGTAACATAGGAGTCATGTAATGCATTACAATTCTGAGACAGTAATATTGTAAGGTAAGGAATTACATTTAACCCTTTAACCCCTGATGTGTCTGTGGTGAGCGTTCTGAATGTATGATTTATTTTAAATATTCCTTAAAATTGAACCGTTTTCTCAATAATAGACAGTAATATTGTACGGTAAGGAATTACTTTTAGATAACTAAAAAAGTAATCTGTAATGTATCACAGTTCGGAAGGAACTTGCACAACACTGGCGTACGTCTACACATAAGTTAAAACCTTATCAGTGCTCTGCTCCTCTACTTGACCTCTGATGAACATAAGATAACAGGGTCCTGAAAACAACTGAATCACACATGATAAAACATACAAAGATCACACGACGCAGCTTAAAACGAAATAAAGAACATATTGAAAACTCGGAGCCCCCTTAGAAATATGAAGGCAGGGTCTGGCATCACATGACAGCAGAACTGTGAAGAAGCTATCAGCAGCAGACAAAAAGAAAAAAGAAAAAAAGAGCCACCGTATCATCTGATTTGAGAGTCCTGTGATGATGCTTTTCGAGCCCTGCAGTTGTCAAGCGTCTTTTTCCACGCCACAAGTTCAACACCAGCCGCGGTTAAGTCCAGCTCTGCCCACGCCTGTCGTGTAACACAGCCTCATTCAGCCTCATCACATGCTCCGACCACAAACGAGTGAACGCTTATGACCCAGTTAACGCTGCTAATTGGTGTCGTTTAAAGCATGTCCAGGAAAAATTAGCACAAACTGTGTCACTCCATGCAATAAAATGCGAAAACGTAAAATGAAATGAATGGAAAATGACTCATATGTATCTCATGAAACTTCATGAACCGTTTCTGTATCCGTTATCTGATTCTAAAAGTCATCGCTATTTTAGGACTGCATGACTTTACATCAGGGGCCACAAACAGGCTAATACCATGTAAAATGGGCTGGAGCAGTAAAATAATAACATAATAACCTATAAATAATGTCAACTCCAAACGGTCCTCCATGTTTTACATTAAAAAAAAAGCAAATTACATTAAGGAAAAGGTTTATATCTGCAAACTATCCTTTAAAAAATGTGAATAACATGAAAAACCTGAAGTGCAATTTCAACAATATAATTATTATAATTATAATTTACATGTACATTACAACTTACAGATCTACAAATACACAAAACATATGCAGAATAGTGTTAAACTTACACTTACTTAAGACATTTCAGGTTGTTCATATTTGTTCATTTTTTATGAAAGCATAGTTTGTAAATGTAAACCTTTCATGGAATTTTGCGTTTCTGCACTAAAACAAAAAGAGAATTTTGGAGTTGTCATTATATATAGGTTATTATGATAGTATTTTACTGGCCTGACCCACCTGAGATGTGGCCAATGAACTAAAATCATTTTGAGACCCATCATTGTTAAAATCGTCAGTGTGGATTTTTGCATTTAACAAATTCATCTCGGGCCGAATTGGACCCTTTGGAGGGCCGGTTCTGGCCCACGGGCCTCATGTTTGACACCCCTGCTCCACATGATCTCTGCAGCTCCCAGCACAACTTTTCCACTCAGACTTGACTTGACATTTATGAATTCTTCTAACCTAATAAATGGATTTGGACTGAGGTTTCACGCTAATTCAATGTGACTATCATTGGCTGTTGGTTTTTATTCTCATATATCGTCTATATTGGAATAACGGGTAACATTTTTCTCAGTTGGGGGAAAAAAAAAAACGACCGGCACAGATTGAAGCCAAGTCCTAATAATATAAAGTCAACGCTGTCAAAGACAATTTCAGAGATGAAGCATGAACTCCATCTGACCAAGTGCACTTTTGGTGGGTTAAGTCCGATGATACTGGAGTAATGACCTGCAATCACACAGTGTGTTTCTGACCTCTGTGTTAAACTGCCAAGCCCTGCAAGTGGATCCAACTGGGTCTGAAGCTGACTGGGCTCTACAGTATGCGACAGATGTTTTTGATAGCTTTTTTAGTGCAAACCACAGCAACAGCCTGCTCCGGGTTGTTAAGGAACGCTTCTTATGCCAGTGGCAAAATCCTCTTAAAGATGCTCCTTGAATCTCCAAACCCACATCAGAACGGCAAATGTAAGACCAGTGATGTGCAAGTTACTTTAGAACTGTAAATCCATCACAGATTATTTGTTACTGTTATTTAAAAGTAAAGGTCTCATGGTCTTGCTGTTTTTTGTTTTTTTTTCATTTCTATAAAATTTTGGGCGAAAAGTGTGTTGGAAAATAAGTGCTATTGAACATGTACTGAGTAAAATCTTACTGCAAATTGATTAATAATGTCTTACACTACTGCGTTACAGCAAAAAGTAATCTGTTACTGTAATGCATTACTTTTGGAATGCGTTACTCAGGACTGATAACATTTGTACTTATGCGCAGATGTACTTTTTTGTTTTTTACGTATTTTAAATTTTAGCAATTAAAGTATGGGTGAAAAGTGTGTTGTAATCAGGATCAGGATAACCTTTATTGTCCCATATGTCCATTTGTTTTGGACAACAGTGCTACACGTCGCTGCATTCACATTCCGACACATATAGTAACAAAACACACTCAGTCACAAGATTTTCAAGTCAGCACAATCACAATTATGTATTACACCTAATCTATGTATTACACCTTCTCTTCCAAGGTCAAAATAAATAGAATAAATACAATTAATAACACAACAAATTCATTTAAAAAGATGGGAGTAATTAAAATTCCTTAACAACGTTCCTTGATTTTTAGTACCAAGGATAAAAAAAACAATAATAATAATCAAGTAGTTATAAGTTATATAAATACATGATAGAAGCAATAGTAAAAGAATCAATAAGACAGTTTAAAAGCCAGTCCTTAGTCAATGCAAGCACTATTGAACACACTGTATACTGAGTAAAATATGACTGAAAGCTGATTAGTACTGCCTTACACTACTGTGTTACCGCAACAGGTAATCTGTTACTGTAATGCATTACTTTTGTAACGCGTTACTTCCAACATGTGGACTCGGCCAATCCACAGGCCCTTGAAGTGTTGAACCCACCTCCCCTCCCCTCCCTGCCGGCCCCTCCCATCGGTTGATCCGAGGGAACAGCCGTTAATCTGAGAGGGAACTTTGCAGAACGTCTCCTTGTAATTATCAGAAGACTCTGCTGGGTTGGGATAATGAATTCCAAATGGTGAGCTCAGGCAGGAGTGGGTACAGGGTTAGAGGAAGTGGCCACAGAGGGAGCAGAAGATCAGGAGGGGGAGGAGGAGGGGGCGGAGCAAAGAGATACGACTCCTTCTCAGGTTCTGACCTTTGGCTGCCCTCACGCTTGTGTGTTTTGCCACAGATTGAGACCAGATTGACTGTGTTAGCCCAGGAGATGACTGTGTGACAGAATAATCTCGCTCACAGAGTCCCACACGGCCCAGCAGAGCTATCTCACCCCTGTGGGGCTATCTTTTTTTGGCTGGTTGACACCTTATACGCTCCAGAGATCTTTAACTCACGCTGATATTACCGATAGT
The DNA here is from genome assembly GCA_037367365.1 of Apogon talboti. Taxonomy (NCBI): domain Eukaryota; kingdom Metazoa; phylum Chordata; class Actinopteri; order Kurtiformes; family Apogonidae; genus Apogon; species Apogon talboti. The sequence goes on from JAPQRQ010000027.1 coordinate 26,895,264, forward strand.
GCGGCACCTCTCCACTCAGAATGCTAATGCCGTGTGGGTTGCGGTCCACTGACTCCAGATACCAAAAGACTGTGGGCCGTGAACCACAGGTGGGTTGTGGGATTTTTATGTGACGGAAAATAAATCTGCAACATCTAAAATAAAACTATCATAACAAGCATATGTAGCACTGAATGTTTGTACTCTGCTAATAATTGCACTTACAACATTGGCTCTGTACTCATGAAAAGAATAAAAAAATAAAACATAGCCTGCTTCTAAATCCAATTACTTTGCCTCATTTATAAAGCTTTTCAAATGTATATAGTGTTACTGATGAGAGGAAATACACACAATGAGGTAGACTTTTAACTCTACCTAAAAGCAATTATTTGGTCCCATTTAGAAAGCATTTAACATTTGTATATAGTTTTACTGATGAAAGGAAACAAAATACAATGATATGGGCTTAACTTTGCAGGAATGCGTTTGTTTGGCATCATTTATAAACTGTTTAAATGCATATATAGTTTTAATGATGAGAGGAAATAAATACGATGCAGCTCTCTTAAGGTCCCGTCATAGCATGTGTATTCATGTAGACTTCTAGACTTTGACTGGGTCACTGTAACACCTGGGTTCTTTTCTTTTTCTGCCGTCCTGTTGCATGACCCACTTTCATCCGAGCTTTAGCTGATGGACAGACGACTCTATGTTTGACTGGAATATTCTGCTGTACAGACGAGTTCATTGTCGTCGTAGTAACTGCAAGGGGCCAAGGTCCTGTAGCTGCAAAACAATCCCATAATGATCACCCATGCACCGTGGTACTTATTCAGACGCAAACCTAAGCTGTGCTGCCATGTCCTCTTTAAGGAGAGGAGGCTTTGTCCACCCCGCCTGCGCCCATAGGTAGCTGGGCTGGGCTCCAACACCCCCCACGACCCCAGTGAGGATAAAGCGGGTTCAGAAGATGAATGAATGAATGAATGAGGCTTTGTCCTGGAAATCTTTCCAACATATTAGTTCAGTTTTCTCCTAAATATACCGTAGTGGTCTTTAATATTCAACATGGTAACAGAGGCTCGCAGAGTCTGTCATGAACCTCATGTTTTTTGGGGTTTTTTTTTGCATTTTCTCAGAACAGTGCGGTCCAACCATGGAGTGAATTTGCTGGTACGTCCACTCCTAGAAGAACTGCTAACTGTCTTGAATGTCAGCAAGTTGTGAATAATCATCCTAGTAGTAGAATGATGGACTTCAGATTGTTGAACCTTTCCCGAACTGATGGGCAGCAACAACTGCCTCTGTATGCTCATTACTACAGCCTTTCTTCCTTGACATTATCCTGTCAGCACACACCTGAATCCGCCAGATGAGCAAACTGCTCAAACATCTGCTTTTATAGACGCGGTCACACTTACTGATGATCAACCAAACAACAATAATAATATAATCAACAACACATGACGTCTACTTCCCTTCTAAAGTCTTATGGAAGTTTGTGCACTGCTTCTGCATTTTAGCTTACTTTTTGTTTAATAAATGATGGTTTAGTGAGATCTGTTGTGTGTTATTTTACATTAATGGATAGATTTAAATAATTTTGGCACCAGGTAAGATCTTCTGTTATGTCCTGATATGAAAAGGCCATAGAATTCAAACAGGGTGGACTATGTTTCCCATGACTGTATGTGTCTCAGAAATCACAAGTACCTATTCAAGATAATATATAGTGGTGGGAAAATGGCAGTAAAATGGTCAGGGATATTCATTAATGCACAAATTGGCTTTCCTTGTGGTTTTGGGTTGCAGTACTTTGTCATTTTTGAAAAAGCGGGTCCCCAGAAAAGAAGTTCTGGAACCAGCGCTCTAACCAACACAGTCGCCTCTCAGATCCAGAAGCCCATCAGCATTTATCTTTATAGAAATAGCTGAATGAGTTGGAGGCATAATCTTTTATGTGCTGTCCTCCTCTCTATTCCCAGGACTCAGTGAGGGAAGGACAAAGACAAAGAGATCTCACTGGCCAGAGGCTTAACACTAAAGCAAAAATAATAGAATCACACCAAAACAAAACGCCAGCTAATCATTACGGCTCCAAACACATCGCACATACACATACATTCACCCACACGCACTGCAAGACCACCCCAGAGAGCTGACCTGGCCATGCCCCCCACCGCTCGGCTCTGGCGTGTGTCCAGAACAAACTGGGCCTCTCCGTAGGGAACAGTAGAGGCCTGAGTCCGTGCTGCTTAGCAGGCGCCGAGGGGGCGGCGGGCTGCCAGTGGTCAGTCCTCGCCGGAGCTTCTGGGAATGGTGTCACACTTACACTAACCCCGATCCTCACACCGGCCAGCTCCTGGGGTTCAGGGCTGGGTGCGGAGGTCGACAAAGAACAGCACGGCTAAGACTCAGCAGCTGGACTGGATGTCATGGATGAGCTCATTTTGGCCCACATCCAAACAGGAGGGGAGCCAGGCCCCCCGACGTCTGAGCTGTCTCCATGAAGCCACTCTACAAGCACAGAGCAGCGGCACACAGTTCACCCCAGGCCAGGATGATGACACAAAAAGGAGCAACATCACCAAGTGACTTCATCGTAACATGAACGGGGGGGAGAGATAAGGCAGTTTGGAAAAAGTCTGGAATTTTTACTTGAGTAAAAAACAAGTATCCTGTTTTTAAAAAAAAGTTTTACAAAGTGGAATAAAGACTCAGAGAAACCATTTCTTCTGTTGGAATTGAAGCTGTGGGCAGCATTGATAACAGTGGACCAGTGGACATCATACACTGGTTTCTACACCTGGATTTGATGTTCCAGGTGCCTTTCCATTACATGGTCAATGCAATAAAAGACGTAAATCCATCCATCCCTGTTATCATTTCCAACCTCCCCATGAATACATAGAAAACATACGTATTGTATAAATACAGCCTATAACCGTAGAAATTCCATGCAAGAGCAGTGTATCTAAAAGCTTTGTTACCCAACTCTGTTCTGACTCTGGGAGCCAAAATATGCAGGATGTTCTGGGAGAACAGACCATATTGCTTTTGGGTTTTACACATGTATGTACAAAGATAAGATGGAAGTAGTCCAAGGACAGATTTATAAACAATGCCAACCCGTGTGAGAGTCTGTGGACATGCAGAGACGGAGACTTAACAAAAGCATATAGGATACAGTGGTGAACACCATTTGCACAACCAGTGATAAAACGTAAAGCACAGTGGTAAACAGAATCCAACTTCTGCTTCTACATGCTGTTCAGGTGTATTCATATGAAAGTTGCAGATGTGGACGTTACCAGGAAAGAAAAACAGGATCTGTTCCTGAAGATGAAACTCAGTTTTAGTTTCAGTTTATGAACCAGCCCTCAGAGTGGCCTTATCTGTATTTAACCCCAGTTTAAGATGAGTTAAATGAGATGGAACAACTTCCAGACCATAAAGTGAAAATTCCAGAGTTTATTCAGCTGGACATGATGAACAATAGATAACTGTCATCAGCATACAAATGGAAAGTTTTGACAGAGATTATGGAGAACAACAGTGGACCCAGAATGGAACCCTGGGGCACCCCTTTAGAAGAGGTCGACCCAGCAAAGTGGACACACTGAGTTCTTCCTGACAAGTAGTTTGAAAACCATCCAAAAGCATAATCAGATATAGTATAGTTAGTATAATAGAGTCTATCAATCAAGATGACACGGTCAACTGTGTCAAAAGCCTTAGATAATTCAATAAAAAGAGTAGCATAATATTATGTCCAGCATCTCAATAATATTATTCACTACCTTAATAGCGGCAGTTATAGGTAAATCGTAATAACTCTGCCTTTTACTAAAGAAAAACCTTCTTCTGACAAACAATTGAGCTGTTTAAAGGATTCACTGGCAACAGAAAAATAAGAATACATAGCACTGTATTAAAAGAACCTGCTAAAAGGGCAAAGAGAATAAAAATAAAAACAGAGGCGGCCTGTCCACAAGGCTAAATTTAGCCTTATCTTACCCTTAGACGGGCTACTGTGAAATATACCAATTATCTTATCTGATAGAAAGACCTTGACAACTCCAAGTGATGCTATGTGAGCAGCCCTCAGCTTCTTTCGTCAGACAGATACAGTACAAAGGAAGACATTTCCCAGAAGGCTGCAAGTAACACTCAGCAGGCCTCCTGCTATCATTTTAAACCCAAACAGACCAGCCGGCCAACAACCTCCTGCCCCGCTCCTCTATGTGATGATAATATAGCATTATCTGTGCTGCAGTCTTCACAGGTCAGACCGATAGTGCACATATGCTGCGAGGCGATAAAAAGCGAAGGCTAACTGGCTAATAAGGGCAAGTCAGTCCAAAAAATGAGGAAAAGTTGAGAGGAAAAAAAAAAAAAAAAGATCCTGACCTGGTTTATATTCCGTCTCCTTTGCAGAGACCAGAGACTGCTGTGATAAAGTGATCAGCAAATGTACCAAGTGCCCATTATGGAGGAAAACTACGCTGGAACACACTGTCAACACTCCAGTCCCTCAGGGAATGAAGAAAAACAAGAACGCAACACGGGCCAACAGCTGAAAACAAGTTTTTCATTCAATTAGGCAAATTATCGACCAAACATCTGTGTGCGTTGTTTATATAAAAACACACTGCCCATTAACCTGTGGTCTATAAAAGGACACAGGCTCAGCAATTAACCCACATTCCCAAACTTATCCAGCTGCCTCCGTTTCCAAATGACTATAATTCCAAACAACGTGGTAATTTCCTCGGCAGAGAGCGCATGCCTGGTGTGCTGCAAGATTATGGCTTTTTGGAAACTTATAAAGACTGTGGTTTCCTGGAGGGAGACCGCATCAGCTGTCATATTCATAATTATAGCATTTCTGCTATTTCTATCAATCATATAATTATCGTATCTCTGCTATTTCTATCAGTCGTATAATTATCATATTCAGTCATTTCTACCTAAACTTTATTTCGGCCATTTGCTTTAGTTTTACGTGTTATCATCGACAAACGAGACATTCGTTGCAGTTATTCACCACTTCATTTTCAGGACAAATTTGTTGCGTTTTTGTGCTTTATTTGACATTTGTATGGAGAAGTCCCAACAGACAAGACTGCAGCCTTTTTATTCAGGAGCAAAACATGTCAGAGAAAATAAAGCGTGTTGATGTCATAACGTAAACCTAATGTAAACGACTCAATATTCCCCATCCACACAAACACAGTATGCCTGTAATATGAGACTAAAACCACTTCTTTTTAACCCATAAAGACCCAAACCTCCACTGTCGACCAAGAGCATCTACTGATCTAAACTGTTTAATACCTGTTGATCCACTAATCCTATTAATACATGCAAATAACTGGTGTAAAATACAGTTTGTCATCTTTTCATGGACATTCAGAGGCTCTGTAGTTACCGTGGAAACACCACCATCTTCTACAACACTGATTCACCAGTAAAACCCATGGAGTTGGATCAGTGACAGTGGGTGGACACACTGGGTTTATGCTCAGTTTATTATATCTGTGCTGCAAAACCCACTTTTTCTTCAGTTTT
>JAPQRQ010000027.1:26917387-26931228 GCA_037367365.1 Apogon talboti
TTTGAGGAAAAAAATGAATTTAATCCATTTTGGAATAAGGCTGTAACATAAAAAATTGTGGAAAAAGTGAAGCGCTGGGAATACTTTCCGCATGCACCGTAAAAACCCTCAACTTTCATCTTAAGTTTAATGAAAATCTATATGATCAATAAATTAAATAGAGGAAAATGCACAATTTTCACTGAAAACAAGGCAAAATACAGAGGATAATATGACAATAAATGGTGATAAATCACTTAATAGAGATTAAATCAACAGAAAAACTGCCACTAAAGTAGCACTGGGTCTTCATGAGTTCAGAGCAGGACTGACTCACGGTGGGAAAATGCTCAACAGCTCCACTCGGTGGGGGATGTGAGGTACTGCAGGCTCTGTGCTGTGCAGGAGGCGAAGGAAGATGTTTCCAGCGTGTGCTCGGTATCGGTCGATCTTCTCTGCCGCCTGCTGGGCCAGGCAGCACATCATACACTTAACCCTGCATTCAGAACAGCACAGGTCAGGCAAGGGAGAAATAAAAACAGCAACTGCCATAGAAAAAAAAACCCCAAAAAAACAAACTCCATTGCAACATTTTAATTTAGCTTTAAAGTGATCTATATCTAAAGCATCTGGGACTTCCTGGTTAAATAAAGGTTAAATAAAATTAATTTTAAAAAAAAATTAATGCCAGAGCTACTAATGCCACTGATGTCTATGTGAATACACAACTGCTTATGTCTGAGGTTTCAGCCACTCACAGGTTTGGTGAGAGGATTTCCGGGTCGCTGCCGGCCACCAGCAGAGTCACGTCCATCAGACTTGTCATCGCCGCCTCTCTCACCCTGGGCAAAGTGAACAACGAAACAGGGATTATGCACTTCCAGTTGGCTTTTATGTAACTTTATCTGGTCATCCTGCCCCCTAACTATTAAACCTGGCGCAAGGACACATATAAACCATTAAAAGATTAGATTTCCACATTGCTGCATTTGACAGTTTTATAAGCAAATGAACCCTTGTGGCTTCAGGACATGGTTTGTTTATGTGAAATGGTATTTGATTCCTTCTTTCAAAGGTCACGCCCTAAAAACATGGGTGTCAAACTCCTTTTAGATCAGGGGCCACATACAGCCCTATGTGATGTCAAGCGGGCCAGAAAAGTAAAATAATAGGCATAATAACATTTATAGAATAGTTTTAATTTTTCCACTTAGTTTTAGTGTGAAAATATGAATAATATAAAACTAAAATAATCATATAATCACTGTATACTGTATATTTTGAAACTTCATCTTATTTGTTTATTCTCTTTCTTACTTGTTTATTTATTTTATTCTATTTTACTGTATTTTTCTTCTTACTTACTCCATGTTCTATGTATGTACCAAACCACTGAAGCAAATTCCTAGTAATGTCAACCCTGTCTACGTACATGGAAACAAACACGATTCTGATCTTCTGATTCTGATCTGATAACCTGAACAACTATGTACAACCTGACATTTCTTAAGAAAAATAAGAGCAATTTCAGCAGTATTGTGTCTCTGCTTATTATCAATACAACTTGCAGATCACAGTGAATCTTTTTCCAAAAAAAGTTTCACTTTTTTTTTTTAAAACATTGCAGCTTGTTCATATTTGTTCAGATTACTCACATTTTATTATGAGGATAGTTTGTAAATGTAAATATTTTCATAATACAATTTGACACCCTTGACTGTATCTTCAGTGTAAATTTTTTTTTTCCATTTTGTAAATTTATCCTGCGGGCCCGATTGGAACCTTTGGCGGGCAGGTTTTGGCCCCCGGGCCGTATGTTTGACAACCCTGCCCTAAAACATGCACCCAGCTGAAGTCTTAGCTACTGAGAAATGAAGGTGAAAAAGCGAGAAAAGTGTTTGTCTGGGTGTAGGCTGAGGAGACAAAAGGACGAGTGTTGCATGTGAAAGAAAGTAAGAGAAGATAAGGACGTGTAAACAAAGTAGAACGGATGAAGTGAAAGAATGAAGGAAAGAAAAAGACGAAAAAGATTATTAGACAGAACGAAAGAAGCAGCCCATCCCATGTTGTGAGGACAGGTGACAAGACGGGCGACATTCCTGGTGTGTAAGTATGGCTAGAGGCTACTACTGACACACACGTGAACGCTGTGTCTTCATGTCCCCAGGTGGAGGGTCAGACCAACACCTGAACACTGGCCTTCTGCAGGGGAGCATGTAGTCTGAGGCCAATCTGAAAATCATCTGTGTGAATGTTTACGTGTAAGTGTCAATGAGGAAGTGAACTCACCAGGCGCCCACGTCCCCTCGGTTGTCGGTTGTGTAGTCGTTCATGCTGTCGAGCAACGCGCCGTAAACCTCGGATAGGTTTTCGGAGCAAAGAACGGAGTCTGGGGATCCGTGGGCGCGGACGCCGGCGGTCACACACACTCTATGAACGACAAAAAGAAAACATTACAACTACAGGAACACAGAGGCAGATCACCAAATTAAAATAATGGCACATGTTAGCTTCTTTTCAGCATTTCATTCAATCCAACTTTATTTGTAAAGCACTTTACAACCACCACAGTGGATCAAAGTGCTGTACAGAGTCAATAAAAATACAGAAATAAAGGAATAAAATAAAAGACATAAAACAGCTGTACAATTATAAACAATAAGACATGAAAAACAGCTGTAAAATTAAAAACAATAAAAAAATAAAACAATAAAAACATCCACACGCAAATAACTTTTAGTGCACTGGAAACTATGAAGGAATAAGAGATATGCAGTGTTGTGTGGACAGGAAACATTTGAGACCGGTTGTAACATCAGAGGGTGCATCATTATACTCTGTCATGTCTACTTTTACAACCAGAATCTACTACTTCCCTATATTTCCTCTGTATCAGGCTAACGATGTGAATAAGAAACTGTTTTATCTTTCTGGTGGTTTTTATCCTGCGAGGATGTTACTGTTACTTGGACTCATAAGATTCCCCCGGCCATGTTTTTATGCAGTTTGATATGTGGATACAGATGGTGTTTGTGTGCATGAAGTGCAAACTCTTAACTCCTTTTGTCATAAATCTTGTATGTGTGTGGACTGGACTATGGCTTAGGATTTTGAGGAAACAAAGGGGTGTACATGTCATTCAGGTCCTGCAGGTGTAGGTAGGTGGCTGTTTAGTTTACTTTCACAGTCTACTCAACTATGAAGTTAGGTCAGCAGGCAGACGAGTGGGAGGCAGCAGGCATCGATAACCAAACACAGCACATTCTCTTAGTAGATCATTAAGAATATATCGTTAGCCTCATAGCATAATTGTCTAAGTCATATGCTATATGGACAAAAGTATTGGGACACGTTGAATTCAGGTGTTTTTTTTCTAACAGGGGTCTGGGATACAAAACAATAACGACAAATGTCATAATATAGTTTTATATTGGGATAAATATCATACTGATTATTAATATTGATGTTTTTATCTCAAATCAGCATGAACAGGACATCTTACAGCTGTAGCCATGATGTGTCCCAATGTTTATGTCCATATAGTTTATAAACATCAATATTTTCATAAAGTTCAATGGGAGATTTTTCTTCCTCAGTGAGATGTTAAAAAAGTAGGGTTAGTTGTGGTAGAAAATTTTTATTTACAGCCAGAGCATGAAAAATATTTTAGAAATTTAGAGGAAGAATTTTTAAAATCATAATCATGGATAAAAAAAAAAAACAAAATCAATGTTGAGAGAAATAAAAACCATCTGAGGCATTTTGGAAGCAAAGATAATAATTAAAACCAAACTAACTAATGCAATGATATTTAACACAATGTAAAACTATATTATGACATTTGTTATTACGGTTTTGTATCCTAGACCCCTGCTAGAAAAGAAACCCCTGAATTCAACGTGTCCCAATACTTTTGTCCATATGGTGTATGACTTTGGCAGTCATGCTATGAGGCTAACGATATTCGTATACTCACTGAGCAATTGCTCTGACTGCATCTCTCCTCGCTTCAGTAAAACTTCCGTCCTTCTGTCTGTCAGTGCACATCTGCTGGAGGCCTTCCAGGATCTAACACACACACACACACACACACACACACACACACACACACACACACACACACACCATGCTTTTATGCTGAAGCAGGAAGATGTCAAATGGCTAGGAAATGTGCGAGTCCGTTAACACACCTGCTTCATTTTGCTATGGATTATAAATCTTGGCAAACATCCGAGAGCGAGGGCAGATCCACGGCGTGTGAACATCTGTGGACTGTTCAGCCCCTCAGTGTACTGGGACACGAGGACGTCTGCACGAACACACGGGGAAACGCCATGTGAAGGTTCCAGTCAAAGTCACAGTGAAACTAGTGGACCTAGAGACTTCTATTCAACTCACCCTGCATCTGTGGGTCGGCCTGGCCCGGTTGGCTCTGGTAGTACTCCTCACACAACGCAGACAAGGCCGACACCATGGCACTCTGTAAACACGGGAGGGAAATCAGTCAGCTCCAAAATAAACCAATCAGCTAAAATACAAGACTGAACATCCAGTGTTTTAAAACTGTTTTACACAACTGAATCAAGGACAGTTTGATTAGGTTCCTTTGTCTTCTTTTAACACTACTGTTCCTTTTTCCAGACACAGTTTTCTTCACAAGAGGAAAATAATTCTCATACCATGCACTTTGTCTGAAAAAAGGAATGGTTAAACAGTGAATCAAAGCCAGTTTTCCTATTGGCTGATCTGGAGTCAGCAAACTTAAAATGCAGGCCTCATTCTGTCTCAAATTCTGCAGATTCTACACATCCTCATCTGCCATAATACACTCAAAGCCTGGAAACTAAATGTGTTATGTGCACATGAAGCAACACACTCACCGGTTTGTGTTTCTGGCTAATTACTATGTAGATGTGTGTGTATGATATTTAAGTCCTTCAAAAATCCCATTGTATATTGTATTATATGGATGAACATTTTGAGATACATTAAATTCATGTGTTTCGTTGCTAACAGGAGCCTGTGCTACAAAATTAAGTAAAATAAAACTTCATATTGCTATAAATAATTTTTCGCCTTTAGCATTTAATTTGGTTATTCACTGTTGACATCTGTAATATTCAGCCTCTAGATTTCTGAAATATTTGTCACAGTTCTGATATAAATAATTATATTATCTATTATCTGTTTACTTCAATTCTCACTCAAGAAAAATCAACCTTTCAACTTGATTTGACATTTTTTCATGATAATTAAGGCAAAAACACAAACGAGAACCGTCTTCTGCAGCTTCTTTGGACTTTAACTCATGTGTTAAACTCACCACGATGCCGTCTCTTGCTCCACTGGAGACCAGATGAAGGGTCTTAATGGTGTCATCAATGAGCCACTGCCACCCCGCTGAAACCCAGTGTCAGTAAATACTTTAATGCACAATGTTCAAACCTGTTCCATCCTAATAAACAGTGATTAAAATGAGACACTTACTGATTACGGGGTCGTTCTTAAAAGGTAGTTTGGACAGAGACAGCTTTTCAATAAGACCACACACTGCAGAAAAAAAGACAAACGCCGGTCATAACGCTGCACTTATAACCTCCTCCATCCTGATCGTTGCATTATGTAAACTACATTTACCTGCTGGCCTCATTAGCTCTCCACCAAAACCCCTGGACAAGACGACAGCGTTTAGAAAAGCAGCCACAACTACAGTAACACTTTTAATCATTGCTGCAAACTCAGACTGATTCTGCTCACCTGTACCGCTTACTGTCGTGAAGCTGCAAAATATGTTCAGTCAAAGTCAGAAACAGACGATACTTAACTGCAGCTTCATCAGTCTCAAACAAAATGAAATAAACCTACCATCTGGTGAATGTTTTTTAATCCGTCCACACACTCTGAAGAAATGATGTCCGTCACAGTCCTGCAGGGAAACAACATGTGACAAAATTATGTTCAAGGTAACAGTTCAATACAAGAGGAGCCTGGGGTTATTACATGCCATTGGTGCTTTTCTGTAATAACAGCACATCTGCACAAAACTGTCAACCTTTTACATCACAGTAATTACTTACATTAATCAGAATATGTGCAACAAAACCTAAAAGTATTAAAAAATGTTGAACCCAAACAAGGTGTTCAGTTAGAGCTGCTCTTTGGATCGGGACATATATGTAAGTATGTTGTTTCTGTTTAAAAGAATGTTAAAAAGAAATGGGTATTTTCACAATGTCAAAATTAATGTGTGTATTTTTACTTTGAGTACTTTGCAGAACATAAATACAAATTTCATTGCACTGTATAATGGTATTTTGCAATGACAAAGCTCATAAAGCTTATTCTATACATCTATTATATAAAAAGAAATAAACCTATGAATATATATGATAAGACTTTATTATATATCTTTAAAACATTAGCCAAACAGCCCTTGTCATTTGTTTTCTGATTCACCTCATCAAATTATGTAACATTTAGCTCATTTTATCTCTGAAATTGATCATTGTCAAAACATTGGTGTTAGTTCCTTCTGTCTTATTATCAGCTCATCAGTCGTATCTAATAAAGTGGGACCTTTAAGGCCTACCTGTTGGTCTGAAGGCCCAGTTTGTACAGAGCGTGTGTGATCTCTGCACACGCCAGGATGGCTCCGTGGCGACCGAGGAGGTCTATACCCACCGCCATGGGCAAGAGTCGTGGCAGCACTGAAACCAAGAAGGAACCCATGGAGGAATATTTCATCAGACCCACAAATTATGGGATTCTCTCACTTTCAAAAGTTATTTATGGAGAAACTGACTTTAATTGATATCTGTTCACTGCCTGGGGAGCAGGTAAGATGACATTGTGTACCTGTTGTTGCCATGTAATCAGGTGCTTGAGGCGTCAGGTTGTGGAGCGCCTTGGTGGAGAGTTCTCGGATAGCGCTGCAAAATACATAAACCTTTATGTTTAATTCAACTTTTATTATGTTCAGGGCTCGTACACATTTTTCCAAGGTCAAATTCAAGCACATTTAAGGGTCATTTTTAAAAATTTTCCAGCACAGCACTTTATCACTGGAGTAAAACACATACCCACAGAAATACATGTCAGGGTTCCTACAGGTTCCTACAAGTTACATTTAACACTTATTAAGATTACTTAGAATATAATATAATGCCCTTTTTCACAACTTTTTTTCATGACTCCTAGAATTTAGGAAAATGTATTTATTTACTCCAATGCCTTGATTCCCACTGTTCTGAGTCATTTCTCACCGGTGGCTGCAAAAATAGCGATAATCGGTTCCTAATTTTAATATAAATTATCAGGTTGGAACGGGTGGAACTGAATCGACATTTCCCAGACACATTTAAGCACATTTATTAAGACCTTTTAAAGACTTTTTTTAAGGCATTAAAGGCAGATTTGGAAATTCAAGACTTTTAAGACTTTTTAAGACCCCGCCCACAGGAACCCTGACTTATACTCATGATAATTTTTTTCACTTTTATTCACAATCATGTACATTGTGTTATGCTATAAATATATAAAATTATGTTTCATAACAGCAAAAAGTTTAGAAATTAAAGGACAACAAAAAGTTTTATCCAAAAAACAAAAAAAGAGAAGCCATTTCTCGTTCTTCAGACACACTCACACCGAGACAAAGATTAAAATAAAAATGTACCTGGAGTCGACCTGAGAACACCCACCAATTTTCTTTTTTGACATAAAGTTTTATTTTTCTAAATATATCACCTCTCTGTAAGCATCTTTGGCTTGCAATCTAACCTGATAGAGTTAATATTAAAAATGAATAAATAAATCACATCACAGAGTTAGAACTGCAAGCATTGCCATGCACTTAAACCAAAATCCAAGCACTTTTCAGGATTTCAAGCACCCGTACAAACCCTGTATGCTCTGTGACATTTATGAGCAGAAGGCGATGTCTGCACTTACCCATCCCAGTGGTTGATCTTCATTTCTACCAAATGGTCAATCATGGCCTTGGTGTACTCTGGGAAACTGGCTATAAAAACACTGCATAAAAAAAGGCAAAAACAGCTTAATAGATCAACTAAAAAAGAGCTTTTGTTTTGTTTGAGAGTAAAAATAATCCAGTCCTGTCAGATTTATCATAATCTACATGTTGTGGTGTTTTTTGGGCTGTTTTTTTTTTTTTTTTCTTCAGTTCAATTCTCTCACAGTCGAGCGGTGCCCTGGGGCTAGAAACCTTTTCAATTGCTTGAATGTTTCCGGGCGTTGATTGCACTTTTATATGTTTTGTTTGGATACAGTCAGTTCCAAATTCATACATGACAGTTTATGCATATTAACATAAGCTTTTGATCCCTTAAAATGCAGGGCAAAGGTAGAGAGGACGTCAGACATTTACATAAACTTTACTAAATGCATTCACACTTCTCACAACTTTTCATTTATTTTCTGTATCTTCACTCAATTATCCCAGTAAGTTTAGTTAGATGTTTATTAACCCTCACAGACCTAAACAATGACTGAAAACATCCGCTGATCTATAAGGTTTAATAACTTTTGAATTGCTAATCATATCAATAATTAAGGTAAAATACAGTTTGTCTGATTTTCAGCACCATCAGATATGACCCATTTGGACGTTCAGAAGCTCCGTGGTTACCATGGAAACACCGTCATCTTCTGGAACATTGATTCACCAGTAAAATCCATGGAGTTGGATCAATGACAGTGGTTGTGGATGCTTGTTTTATGTTAAGTTAATGATATATTTTGCTGATAAAAGTCATATTTTGTTCAGTTTCTTGGAAAACTGTACTGATGACTACATTTTTTACGTTCACATTAAAAAAAGATTATAAATAATAATAATTCTAGCTCAAAAATGTAAAATACAGAGGATAAAGTTATAGTAAATGGTCATAAATCACTTTGGAAAGGTTAATCACAGATAAAGGTCTTGGTCTTTAAGGGTTAATATTCAGTGGCATGGCCTTTAAATTACGCAACTTCAACAAGCTTTGTAGAAATTCACTGGTTCTTACCTAATGTTTAGATAGCAGTTGCTGCGATTCCCAACAGCGTAGTAGTCAGCTGTAGTCACAATGTCAATACCATGAGGAAACGTCCCCTATGAAGACGAAAACCAAGAGACATTTTAAGCCTTTATAGAGGATGGTTTACATTACAGTGGCTGGAATACAAAACTATTGGCATCCAAATGCAAGCAGTGACCTCAGTTATTAAGTGGGATGTATAATGTGCCTCAAGAACTATTGGCACCGTTAGTATTTCTCGGTGCCCTGTAACTTCACTGTCAGGCTATTAGTTAAAGCTTTCACTAACAAGGCAAGTTTGAGCAAGACCGTGATATTTGGCAGCCATTAGAGTTCAAATCACAGTAATTCTATTAGTCATAAAGTACAAGTCGTCAATACTGCGGTCACAAACCTGCCGGCCCACATTCTCCTGGAAAGCAGCCTGGGACAAAATGAGACACAAAAGTTAACTTCTGTCATGAAACCGTATATCTTGAGCGATCAAAGGACGTTGACCGGAGGAACTTACGGAGGCGGCTTTGCGGCAGTTGACGTTTCGATCAAACACAGCTGTGATCAGCAAAGCGCTGCAGAGAGAGAGAGATGATAGGCGTTATGTTAAAAAAGGAGCAAATTCAAGCACTTTTAAGGGTCATTTTCCAACACACCTTATTGCTGGGGTAAACATTGCTCTACTGTCATATCTGCTGCTGTTTGGTTCCATTATGCACCTCATAACCATTACTGTATTGGTACTACTGCTGCTACTGTAAATAGACTGACATGTACACTTTATATTCCGTTATTGTTTATTCTTTATACCGTTTATTTATTCTTAATCTATTTTTTTACCTCTTTTTAAATACACGACATTGGACAAGGTGAGAGAGAAACAGTATCTCAATTATCTGTATGTTACGCATCTAGTGAAACGACAATAAAGAATCTTTGAATCTTGAAAACACATATCTACAGGAATACATAGTCATTATTTTTTTTCACTTTTTATCACACTGATGTACATTATATTATGCTATAAACATCTAAAATTATGTTTCATAATAGCAAAAAGTTTAGAAATTAAAGGAGAACACAAAGTGAATAAAAGTCGACCTGAGAACACCCACTAATTTTCTTTTTTGACATAAAGTTTTATTTTTCTAAATGTATCACCTCTCTGTAAGTAACTTTGCCTTGGCATCTAACCTGGTAGAGTTAATATTAAAAATAAATCTCATCACAGAGTTATAATTGCAAGCACTGAAACTAAAATTCCAGTACTTTTCAATGATTTCAAACACCTGTTGAAGTGTGCACTCAAAACCATTTGCCTTTCACGTCCATAAGGATATAATCTTTTTGCATCTCAACAAAATCCCATATTTTAATAAGGACATTGTGCCTGTGTTCACTTAGACAAACTTCAGTGATCCACAAGGGAAATTACTTGGTCACAATAGCTCAGTTGTATATGAAAACACTCTTGGGGGGGAGAAAAAAAAAAGGAAAGTAAGTGTGAAGAGATAAAAGCAACAAATAATATAAACAGAACACATGAATAAAGGAGGAAAAAAATACAAGATTTTCATATGTACAGATCTTCTCAACAGCTCCTTTATTCCAATACTTATACGTATTTTATTTCAGTGTGTTGTTAAACAGTCATAATTTGTAGAGATAAAAACTTACAAATTAGAGGTTACATCACCCCTGAGAGACTGATTTTCATTATGACACATGTCCCAGCGTGGTGGGTAAACACAGTATGATTAACGATGACTCCTCTGCAATACTGGAAGTTGAGTCTGCTTTGTCGTCAGTATCCCTCCACTCTACTAGTCTCAGGAGGGCGTGTGTCTGCAGTCAGTCGTTAAAAGGGGTAAAACGGACTTCTACATCATAATGACAGCCTGAAACTAACGCAGTTGGCCTTATTTGCACTTTCCTGATTGCAAACAACCAGATCCAGGCCTGGAGCTGGACTGTTTGGATTTACCAACTGCCCATGCCCCGAGGGTTTAGAAACAAAACCGGGCCCTGATATCACTTATTAAGTTGAAGTACAGTTGGAATTAGGTCTGCGGCTGTTTAAACTAATGAGTAAAATGAGCGCATAACAGAAATACAGCAGTGTGCATATCTGCGTGCCCGCGAGTCACTTAGTCCCACATTTCGAAAAGCCATTTTTCTGTAAATGTCATCAAGCTGTGATGAGTAGAGCAGGAACCAGCTTGTCTGAGCGCCGCTGCCAAACGGCGACCGAAACCTACAGCAGCAGGCGAAACCTGGCAATCCTGTCGACGAGGGAGAGGGAGGGTGTTGTCGCGACTGGCTGATGAAAATGGTAGTCGCAAGGGGTTCAAACTGACTCTGCAGAGCTGGTCTGCACAGTCAGGGGCCGCAGGTCCGTACACGCACACCGAGAGGAGGCGTCGGGGAGGAGGAGGCGAGCCGTTACTACTGGCAAAGACTGAGCGTGCGTCGTGGCGTGATTGTGCACCTTTGGCTCTTTACACCGCTTGTCGGTTTGATGTTGAACTTTAAAGAAGCTCCTCTGTTTTTTAAGACTACCTCTAGGCTGTTAATGAAATTCCACACCTTTAATCCAGGATAAAGGCTCACTTAGATATTTTGGATTGTAATTTTTAGAATTTGAATTTAACAAAAATAGGGCAGGAGTTCATTTAGCTTTGGAACAATTACATCAAAGGACATACACTTAAAATACACAATCAATACATTAAAAAATGTGTCGTACTTGGTTTTTATTTTTGGTTATTTCATCTGTGTTTTAACCCATAAAGACCCAAACATCCACTGGCGACCAAAACCATCTACTGATCTAAACTGTTTAACACCTGTTGATCCACTAATCCTATCAATACATGTAAATAATTGGTGTAAAATACAGTTTTTCATCTTTTCATGGTCATCAGATATGACCCATTTGGATGTTAAGAGGCTCCATAGTTACCATGGAAACACCGTCATCTTCTACAGCACTGATTCACCAGTAAAACCCATGGAGTTCAATCAATGACAGTGGATGGACACACTGGGTTTATGTTCAGTTAATGATATGCTTTTCAAAAGTCACAATTTCTTCAGTTTTCTCTGTTTTATACATAATAACCCTCAATTTTAATCCGAGAATTTATGAACATCTACATGATCAGTAAATTCAATGTGGGAAAATATATGATTTTCACTGAAAAAAAATGCAAAATACAGATGGTAATATTATAATAAATGATGTTAAATCGATTCAGAGAGGTTAAATATAGGGGAAAACATAATTTGGGAACAGCCACAAAAGTAGCACTGGGTCTTTATGAGTTAAACATGGTCTCAACATATCATTAGCCTCATAAAAGTCTGATTTTTTTCAGGACATCATAAATATTGCAAAATGAAGCAGCAGTGTTAGGAGAGTAAAGTTAGGCAGATTTCACAATTTGGCCAAAAAATGTGACTTAGGCAATTATGCTGTGAGGCTAACGATATGCAAATACTGCTAACATGACGTAAGAAGCACCTTGATGCATCTTTTACAGATGTTTAAAGGTTATAATGTTGTAAAAAATGCACAGAAATCCCAAAAAGTTACAAAGTCACATCTGAGATTTAGGAATTTAACACAGTTCAGTAGGGTTTCAATGACATATGGGGCTGAATTAAACTTTGCAGTTTTTCTTTACTGTTTCAAACAGGGCTCAACAAACACAAAAAGAGCAACTGCATTAATTATTTTGTAAGAGTCAAAGTTACGTGAAGTGAATGCGTAAAGACAGGAAAACCATATAATGGAGATGCATGGGCTTGATGCCACGTCTGCACTTCAGTTAATGTTTATACTTTAGGTCAAACAACATGTGACAATTACTTCATAGTCCTGAAACAACATGTGTGCGATTAAAAAAAACGTTCTCTGCAGCCTGTGTGAGTATGAAGGCTAAACGCAGCATGTGTCAGCTGGTTACATGGGGACATGCATGATTGATGGGGGCACCGAAAAACTGGTTTAAGGCAGTAAATAACTGCTTAGAGGCAAACCATACAGCTACTATGCAAATTTCTATCAGCATGTAACCCATAAAATGCTGCAATCTGATAAAAAAAAAGAACAGATTACTTAAAACAGAGTATTCCGCTTGTTAAGTTTCTATGACTAATTAGTTTCAACGTGGTTCAATGACAAACAAGAATAAAAACATCAAATGGAAGCAGATCAAACAGCAAATATATGTGGTTTTGTTGCTTCCAAGACGGAATCAAAAGAACAAAAACAAACATTACTACTGTACAAGTGTGCTATTATCGGACATCCAAATCACTTACTAACAGGAGACTCACTCTTAATGTCACAGTCCCCTTATTAGATACAGATCTAGTCAAGCTGTGAGTTTTATGGGAATGGCAAAAAAAAAACAAAGATACCTGGCGATCTGGGAGACAAAAGGCTGCAGCTCTTTGGGTTCGTACGCTCTGGCGAACGACCAGCACACGTAACAGGCGGCATCGCGTACGTTGGACCCGACACTGCACGCTCCCCTTTTTTCCTCATAAGTCAGGGATTTGATGATGAGTGGCACAACTGCAAGTAGAGAAGACAGAAACTGTGATAGGCATGGAAGACAGTGTTAAGTGCTTTATGTATGGTTTTACAACTGAATTTCAATGTGTTTTATGTATATTTTTAGTGGGGATGTAAAGCTGTGACTTCTATTTATGTAACTTCTGCTGCTGCTGCTGTCTTGGCCAGGACACTCCGGAAAAAGAGATTTTTGATCTCAATGAGGTTTTTTCCTGGTTAAATAAAAGTACGGTAAAAGTAATAAT
>JAPQRQ010000027.1:26931865-26964308 GCA_037367365.1 Apogon talboti
CACCGTCATCTTCAACAACATTGATTCACCAGTAAAACCCATGGAGTTGGATCAATGACAGTGGATGGACACACTTGTTCTAGAGTTCAGTTAATGATAGATTTTGCAGAAAAAGTCAGTTTTTTCTGTTTCTGATATAATAAACTTTGAATTTACTCTGAGCTTTAATGAACATCTACATGATCAGTGAATAAAATATAACAAAATACATGATTTACACTGAAAAATGCAAAATACAGGACAATATTATACGAAATGGGGATTATATCATTTAAAAAAGGTAAATATAGAGAAAATTTTATTTTGGAGCTGACACAAAAGTAGCACTGGGTCTTTATGGGTTAATAATGAGATGAAGAAGTTCAGCACTGATATGACCATCCAGTTTACTCTTGAGTTTATCTGCATGTCATTGAACTTCATCTGAAAGTTGAAGTGTGAATGTAAATCAATACAAGCAGAAGGACGCATGTGTGACCACTTCTACAAATGAACAAAAAAATAAATAAAATAAAGCAGAAAAGAGGAAGAAATTCTGGTAGCCCCCACCCCACCCCGTCATGTAAATCATTGCTTGAGGCTTGACTAATATCAGGTACATCAATGTTGCCTGAGGGCCCTGCTGTTTAAGATAAAGCTCCACCCACAAGTGAGAAAACACCTCAGAGAGAGGAACTCACCACACGACTAACATCACTAAATACAGCGCACACATGCATGATCACACACATTCACAAACACACTTGAAACTTCTGGGTGAAAACACCAGTAAACATCGGGACCAGATCCACCGCCGCTGAGTGTCGACTGTGGAGGGGCTCGTTGAAAACCCAAAACTCAGAGGAGGACGCCGATACGAGCCGAGCAGGTAGGACCTTTTTTTTTTTTTTTAATTGCAACCTCTCTTTGTCGAGAAAACAGCATTTAATTACATGGGCTTAATCTTAATTACGTGTCAAAGGCTTTATATGCAATTAGCAAAGACTATCACCAGTTTGAGAAGGTATTTGTCACTGTTATTTTGACCTGTATTTGTTAAATTGCGCACCTGTTGCCGCAAAGTTCAACAAAATGGGGCTTCCACTGACTGTTAATAGAGACTGAGAAAATCCTGGATGCGATAGGCCCTGACAGCTGACTTTAACAACAACAAAAAAAAGTTCATACTTGTAGCATTAACAGACCGATCATAAAAGTATATTAAAAAAAATCAACTATTCAATTATTTTTACAAAGAGCCAAAAAGCAACAGAAATGTTTTGACCAGGTGATATTGACAGTAAAGACATATACTGTTAAAATGGGATTTTTTTTGTGGACAAATTTTAGCTCTTTAAAGGGAGTGGCTGTGCATGCTACTACAGTTGAAGAGAAACTTGAGTGACAACTTCTTGCGACAGTGCATGACAAGCCGGTTCGTCCATGCGGCACCCAGCAACACTTAACTCACAGCTTTAGGTGATGTTTCATCTCAAAGGGAGAGCCGAGGTGGGTTTTTTTTTTCTTTCCCCTGCAACAGAAAATGGCTGGTTTCAGTTGTTCCATTAACGGAGACTTACTTAAAACTGACTTGTGATATTCTCATGAGCTCATTTAACGGTGAATGAGAGATGAGTGCATCCCACAGGTGTAGTCATGGGAAGCAGGTGGCTGTTGGTTCCCACGCCAACAGCGCAGAGTTTAGTAATGTTGAGAGAGAGCAAGTCTCCGCATGCCCTCCGGGGTTGTCTTAGTAAGTGCCGAGTCTGCCCGACACCTGCCTACTGTATCTAGCCGTATAGCAGTGACTGTGTAAGTTGACCGGAGTTGATCGGAGTGTTATCAGAATGCTCAGTCAGGTGAAGCAGAGGTGTTTTCAGGCGACTGTCAATCAACCGAAACCGCATTAGGGCTGGAGTACACCTATGCAAACATGTGGATCCATTTTTGCATACAGTGGACTGGTTTCCATATTTACCTGTTTCTCTGTTTGCTGTTCAGCCCAGTGTGAACTCGTGGTTGAAGAAATACATTAGCCTGAGGGTGCAGTGTTTTGTGTGGCTAGAGATTTTACTGCTCGAGCAACTTTAAAAACAAAAAAAAACAGAGTAGGAACTTATCTTCATGTGAACCAGTCAAACTGCTCTAGTGTACATACGACTGGAGAGACACCTCAGTAAGAATCTGGTGCGAAACCTGCAATGATTCACAAATTACTCAGTATATACTAAAAAAGGATGTCCAAACCATGTAAAACCTCAAGAAAACTCCAAGGTCATCTCCTCTTATCAGTTATCAGTGATGATACGCTCATACCAAAAAACCTGGCTGCCATCAGTGACTCGAATAGATCTCAAAATCTGCATTTTTATAGTTGGGTTCCACTTGGACATAGCGTCCTCATGTCTACACCATTTTGCAATTTGTTTAAACCAGAATGTCTTCGTTTTCTTGAAGTTTGAAGTCTAAATGTAACCCTTTGAGAGCTACTCAAATAACCTGATTCTGATTCCAACAAGCTTAAAACCACTACTATTGTGTTGTTGTTTTTTTTCAGTAAACGTGCATCAGAATCAAGATGGACGTTGCTCAGGAACGCAAGCCAAAAAGACCTCACTACATCCCCCGGCCGCCTGGAAAACCCTTCAAGTACCAATGCTTCCAGTGTCCCTTCACCTGCAATGAGAAGTCTCATCTCTTTAACCACATGAAATACAACTTGTGTAAAAACTCCATCTCCCTGATGACACAGAAAACCGGGTCAACAGCCAGACAGGTCAAGGCTGTAGCGAAGGGGGTCGCTGTCAAATCCAAGGACTGTCTGAGCACCTTTCCTGCAGCTCAGAGCAGCAGTCCTGAAAAAAGGGAAACTGAAGAGAATAAAGCAGAAGAGGAGGAGAAGAAGAGCACAGATGATGTAGAGGAAGTAGACGTTGGCTGTGAGAGTCCGGCCAATAAGGAAAGCCAGAGCGCGACGAATACAGCTGCAGATAGGGAGATCAGGGAGAGTACTGGGGCCAAGGCTCTGCCACGCCCTTCTGCGTTCTCCCCTGTCACACCTAACCGTGACGGCCCAGATGCTTTGAAACCATCTGTGCAGCAGACAGAAGAGTCAAAAGCTCCGGCTCTCAACCACCCTGGGTTTCCTTGGGGGGTGATTTCACCATCTATTCCTTTAAAACCCTTCCCTCCTCAAATGGTCCCTGAATACCCTCCGTATCTGCTGCCTGACCAGCCACTCTATCCGACATATTACCTCCCAGCAAATCACCACGCCAGCGAGCCAAACTCCCCTCCCTTCAGGACGGAGTTTCTAGATCCCCAAAGGCCAGTGGTCCCTCAACCTGTCACCCCAGCTCACACCCCCCTCTTCCCGCCGTACCCATACAGGTACTGCCACTCCCTACACCCAGCCCCCCCTCTGCATTACAGCCTGTACAGACCCCACGAGCTCTCCATGCCGATTACAGGACACCGGTATCTTCCTCTGGATGTCTACAGCCCAAGCATCGGCCCCAAGGACTATGATTTATACATGCAGTTACGTTCCACTCACAACAGCCTGAACACGCCTACAGGACAGGAGAGCAGCCAGGGGCAGAGTGGAGACAAGGCCACACGGCTGAGTCCTAAAGAGGGCTGTTCGGCCTTGGGGTCCCCTGACAGACCCTGCCATGCACAGATCATCCAGAGAGACACAGAGGGCCCTCACTACACCACACTGGGTGAACACACCACTACCGCCTCACAACCCAACAAACCTGACTCAAGAGAAGAGGAGTCTGCAGAAAGCCTGCTGCAACTGAGAACACAGCAGGTGGATGGAGGGTAAGGAAAGACCTGGCTAAATAATGACGTGTATTAGGCCGGTACTCAGCTTTTTGACTGTTTATTCTGTCTTGACTCTTTCAGATCAACAGAGGACAGCAGCTATTCCTCCAAATCTGTTTCCGAGCAAAGTCCTGAGACTGCGTCAGAACACAATGACGAGACAGACAGAGAGGACCTGGCTCCACTCAACCTCTCAACGAGAAGCCACGACAAAGACAAGGCTCCATCTGAGCACAGACTGGGGTGCTCTGAGAAATCAAACGGCGATGAGCTGCCTCTGAACCTCAGCCTCCGAGCTTCTCATATTAGCTCTGAGTACAGCTCTGCCCGGAGCGCTTCACAGGACCTTCAACCAGAGACGGAACTAGAAGATGAAGAAGAACCGTGCGACCAGAGGCAGACTGCAGCACTAGCGCTCTGTCAACTAGCCATCGCGAGCTCTGCTGTCTCTTCGCGTGAAATCAGCACTAAAGACAGGCCCTCAGAGGAACCCACAGACACTAGAAGGCCTGAATTTTCAGCGAAGACCAAGGCAAAATACATGACGAAGACTAAGACAAAAGCCATGAAAAGAGCAAACAGAGCCATTGGTGAAAATACCTGCCATAAACCAAACAAGAGAGCAAAGGCAGCGGGGCGCGCTCTAAGGAGGCGGCCTCGCTGCTGTTAAGAACTTAATCTGGAAAAAAAAAAAAAAGATAAAATATCTCTTACCAACAGTACTGCAAGCCTTAACATGAAACTACCAGAAAGTGCAATGTCATTGTCAAAATGTTAATTAAGCACTGAAATATTCGATTACTCATAGAGGAGCAGACGTGACATGTTTAAGGTACTGCCACAAGGACAGTCATAAAAAAAAAGCCTGTTATCGCTGGTATGTGCATATTGTGCCTTGATCTTACACTTGATTAGTAATGGTGAAAAGGAATGTATATATGGGGGCTTAATATTTAAACCATCTTATTCTTTGTAATATATAAGGTTAACATGGAGGATTTGGTGATGCATTGTAACCATAAACATACTGAATAAAGAGATATTTTAAATTGTCCACTATTGTCCATCTATCTTATTATGGGTCTTACCATCTGTGAGTCTGGAAGGCAGCAGGAGGCCTCTCCTACCGAGTTCTGCAAGAGCCAGGCAGCCTCCATGCCAAGCATTGTCCGTTTCCTGGAAGCTGAAAAATTAACACAAACAAAACCTTGAACTCTGTTTGTGAAATACGCAATTTTAAACATTGTCCTTTTTGTGACAAGAATAAAAGGCATAGCCAAAGTCACAAATCATAAGTGATGGAGAGCCAACATGCCCTTAGCAAGAACCGACCTGAAGCAGTCCAGCACTGATCCAACCACCTCATCTGCCAGCTCCTTGGGAAGCCTTCCAGTCACCCTCCCTATGCTGAAGCATTAGATAAAATAGGCCGCTACTGAATCACAGAAATTCTTTCAGAGGTGCAGTCTTTGACATTAAGATGATCAGGGACAAGTAGCAACAGGGACGACTTGTTACAAACAGTTCAAGTCGTCCTTGGTTAAATTCAGACAGATCGTTACCCCTTCGCTGCAGACCAACGCACAATAGTCTCCTTGTCTTTCAGTCCCACCAGCAGATGCTCTGCAAACAAATGTGCAGATGAGATTCCTTTAGCAGGGGTATTACGACACTTTTTCCGAGGCAGTTAAGGCAGAGACTGACCTATAACAGTTTCCACTTCCTCAGGAATGTCGTAGTCCTCCTCCTGGTCTTGCGTCTCTACATCAGGACTCACAGCAGTGGTGACTGCAGTCGTCTGGGACATAGACAGGTTAGCTGCAAGGGAGCGGCTTCCCCTCTGATACCTAAAAAAAACACGTAAAGAAATATTTTAAGACATACTCATGTCCATGCTCCCATCTTGTTCAAGCACACCATACCAACATTACAACAAAAAAAAAAATCATCTCATTTTTCTCAGTCAATCATTTGTACACAATAAATAGTCTAGTCTACTCTAGTATAGCATAATATAGTATAGTATATTTTTATATAAATATAACCTCTCAAAATTAACTGGTAGAATATAACTCAATACATTCCAAATATAATAATATACTACTACTACTACAATAATAATAATAATATTATATTATAATATTATTTCCCGCTATGCAATGATACAATGATTTCTCACACATGCACACTCAACTTAATTGTGTTACACAGACACTGTCTTTAAAGGTCAAGTTTTCACAACATCATGTATAACTAGTTAGTTATGCGCCTAACCTCCATGCAGCCAAACGTGGCTTTAGAAAGGTAAGGCCAAGCCTCTGGATTAGTTTGACACCCAGCTTCCTCAGCATGGCCTGGCTGCTGTCTGATAAATGCTTCTTCTCAAGGCACTGCAGAACTGTAGGAGCTTCAAACAAATATATAAATAATGTCATAATATTGTAAATCAATACACAAACAAATAACGTACATGGACGTACACAGAAATAGAACTTTTTCTCTGGCTAGAGGTTGAAAGCTGTATTCCTCTATAATCCAGGTTCACTTTGCCCTTTATGCTTTTTATTACTTTCCAAATATGGACATTTTCATATAAAGTAAATCTGCAGATCTCACACCACCATGAATTATGATCACATGCAAGGTAAAAAAAAAAAATTAAGACAAGTTCCATATGTCAAAAGAAATTCTATTTTTAGATCTGATATCACGTCCAATTCATCCCCAGGAAAACTCTGTAATTATACCTTAAAAAGGGAAATACTACACGTTGAGTGTACTTGGATATCACCCCTGTAGAGTAACATATTTAGTTCAAAGTTTGTGAAGAAAAAATTGCAGTTGCTGTGGGCGAAATGCAACTGAATGAGGCCACGCCATGTGATGATAACAATATGCTCCATTAATTCCAATACATGGAAGTCTGTTTTGCACCTAAAGCAAATGCAGCTGTACTTCATTCGGAGTATGGTACCAGCAGATAAACAACAACCTACCGTACTGAAGGAGGTCGTCTCGTTTTCCATGTTTATAAAGTTTTGCCTACGGTTCATAAAGAGGTAATCAGTCAGTGTGAGGTGACAGCAGTAACATCTACACAGACATTAAACACTCCAAACACTTATGTATCTGACAAAGCATTTAACACATAGATAATGCTCAAAACAACATTTCGATATAAATGTCTTTGGAACAAACTGCACCCAGTATGCACAGAAAAAAAACCACCCAAGTACAGGTCCTGTAGGCTTGCTGACTGATCACACAGATCCAGTTTTGAGCGCCTTAAGCACCACATAGACTGGAGCCAGGTTCATGTCATAGACATTAAGTACAAAGGGATGCTTTGTAAACATGTTATGCAAGTTAATGTGCCAACCATATCAGTGTAATGCTTGCTTGAGGGCTGCATTACCTTACCTTAGAGAACAGGAAGTCATTTGAAAATTTTCTCAATTATTAATAAAGATCTGCATTGAAAACAATTACACCCAAAAGCCATTAGGTAGGAAAAGTGGTACGCTTATCCACTTTTTAATTTGCTTAGGAACCGTTTGAGTCAAAGCAGCAGGTCCTGCAAGCGCAGCAGGTGCACCTTACACACCTGCCAAAGCCACATAAGGTGAAACATACCAGTCGTGTCTGCTCTTGTAAACTATTCTCTACAGGTTTTAATACAACCATGCACACAAATTACACTGTCCTCAAACATGCACACAGATAGCGTGCATGGAATACCACAGACTTCAGCATGATCAGTGCGTTTGTGTGTGTTACCAGAGACTGCAGGGCACCATCTAGCACCATTATGTCTGTCACGAAATGGTCATTGGTCTCAGTTATTGTCATGAGGCTCCAGTCCAAAAAGTCTCCGAGGCGCTTCTGTTTCACATCAGGGCGTGTCATGAACCTGTAGAGTCATGTCCAATAAGACAAGAAAGAAATAAGAGGTTTCAAGTGCATAAACAAACTCAGATACCAGTGCAGACATTCTAAGGACAACTTTGCCCTCTACTGGCTGAAGAGCGGAATATAATTCATAACTCTACATTAGAATAGCATACTACTACTCAAACACCACCTCTGATCCTCTGTCAGTGTGTGGTCATGTACATGGGCTGGCCAAAGAAAAAGTTAACAAAAATCCTTCCATTGGAGAATTACTGGAGAGATAAATATGTTTCAGGAGGAAATGTAGGTTTTAACCCTAACTGATGCAGTGAGTATCATTTCTTAAACAACCAAAGAGCATAAAGATTGGCCTGTGTTTCAATGGAAAAAGGTCATGTAGTCTGATGAGTCCAGACTGACCCTGTTCTAAAGTGATGGACACATCAGGGTGAGAAGAGAGATGGACCAAGTGATTACCCATCATGCCTAGTGCCTGTAGTACAAGCTTGCAGGGGCAGTGTTATGATCTGGGGTCGGTTCAGTTAATCAGGTTTGGGTTCAGCAACATCATGTGTCCAAACAATGATGGAAATAAAAGTGACATTTCATAAACGTATTGAAACAATTCCACAGCAAATGTGCGCTGTAGTCAAACCTAAAGGCAGTCAAATTAAATATTACCGTATGGGAATTCATTTTGGCCAGGCTGTGTATTTCCCTGTAGAGACCCTGCCCTCTGCCTGTATTTTCTATTTTCCTTTTGCTTTATTGAGTTCAGGATGTTTCTGGACACCAGCTTAAGGGAATGAGTTAATACCCGCAGCTAATAACAACACCATGCACATTATGTAGACAGAACAATATACCAATGATGTGATAGTGTATACTGTTGTCGTCACTTAGTGCACTACTTTTAATGTGATGAGGTTCTGTCTGAGAGACAAAACTCTGGGAAAGCTTTTCATGTATTCAGAAAACTCTTGGTCTGTCACCTAGCCAATACACATATGTCACAGCAGAAAGGAGAACATGTTTGTTTCAGATGTATTCCCTCTAGAACATTCCCACAGAATTGTGAGTTTTTGCCAGGTTTTAGAACATAATTACTGCAATTATTATATGTATTTTTTTCACAGCTTTATTTCTTGCTTACGTTGCTCCATCTCTTATAAGGCTGTTCATCTCACTTAGCCCCCATTCTCTCCTTTGTTTGTTGAGCAGAGACAAAGGGCAATAGCTAGAGATGCAGTAATAACCACATAATGTAATTATTATGTATTGATTACTTACTTTGATACAAGTACAGATGCAGCGTCTCTGGAATTATCACTCACAACCAGATAAGACTGTAAACAAACAAAAAAACAACTGTTATTCACACAGATGATATTACTGTGGGAAGATATGCTTGTACTAAAATCACATAGTTTAGAAAGTTAGCAGCCACGAACGTAACTCTTTCAGAATTTTGACAACTGAGAATCTTGATCAAACTTTCCCATAAAGAACCTCAATGTGTATAGGAACACGTTATGATATGCTCATTTATTTGAACCTGCATTATTATTGTTATGTCAGTGATTATGTGTGCTACTCAGTTATTGTGTCCTGATGTGTGTCCTAACTATTATAACATTACTACTAGTAAACCTATTGAATTTTTTTTACCCTAATGATAAAGCCAAGCCATTATTTTATGTGAAGAGTGGAAATACAGACCAGGATCTTACACACAATACAAAAAAGCACAAAGACTTTAATATATATTACTTTGGCAATGGCTAAAATGCGATCCATGATGGGCTCTCTGGTTTTGCCACCATCACACTCCAGATGACCATCCAGTCGAGAAAGGTCAAAAGGGATGAGGCAAGTCATGGACAGCCACAACAACAGCATGTAGCGAGTTGCCCACGTCTGGAAAAAAGTATTTAGCAAAACAAAATATGAGTACATTTTTACAACAAAGATAAGGTAATCCAGACCTATAAGGAGCAAAGACACAAAGGTGTAATTGATTAGTCTTACCTCAGTGTCTTTAGGGTCCTGCCTAGACAGCAGGTCCAGAACAGGCTGGACATCGGCCACCTCATGAGGAAAAAGCTGCATGAAGATTTTATACCCTCTCACCTAATGAGACATAAAAACACACACTTATGACTGTTGCAGTTTTTATTTCGTGTGGTTAAATGTAGTGGGTTTTAACTAACTGAACAGACGAAGATTATCCTTTAAAATACTGTTACTGACTGACCTTACAGATTATGTAGAGGAAGTTGAAGCTCAAATGAACCAATGATGGGGGAGACTTTTCACTCCTTATCGATTCCAGTATCATGTTGAACATCCAGTCTAATTGTACACCAAAGAAAGGGGTGTTTTAGACATTAATGTACTTTTACAAATAAACCTCCAGTACTTCTACATATTGTTTTACTAGTATTCTTATGTACCAAGATGTGGGTCTAAGAGATGAGGCTGCTCTTGGTATCTGTTCATTATCACTGAGGAAAGAAGAGCGAAAAGTGCAATGAATAGCAAAAAAAAAGCCATACATTGAAACAGGTTTATTAATCGATTTAAGGGCTGTGTCTCACCCAAAAATCTCTGTGTGGCGATCTCTGTTGACATCGTGTCTCCGTGGACCTCCGGCAGGCTGGAGATCAGAGCCCTGGTCTCATCACTCTCACTGAAGCCCCCCAAGACACAAGTTTTCACAATGATGTCCGACTCTCCTCCATCACCACCGGAATTCCCATTGTCTGTCTCTAATAAGGCCATTTTCTCTAACGTTTAACTTGATAAACACTTTTTGTAGCAGATACGAATGTTAGCTTTTGTTCTGCTATAAGTTACACTCACACAGACCACTTAGCTAACTGTGATTAGCATTTCTGCCTAGCATGAAGCAAAGAATGGTGAAACGACGACACTTATTTAACGTATACAAATTGCAAGATGTCAGCCTAGCGTGTGGGAATATACAATAGGCGTGTACATGAAATAAAAGTAACTTTGGCTACAAATATTACATATAAAACGCCTGACAAACTGTGCGGAATACTTCATGCACACCCATTCCTGATACGGAAAGCGACGAGGTTCAAAATGGCTCATGGTCACGTGACATATGAAGGGCGTAGCTCTCTGCGACAAAATATATTTACCATGGCTACCATATAACGTGAGCAGATACAGTATCACTATCTATTTATATGTAGAGACAGATTTGTGTGATTCTTACATCATCTTTTATATACAGTTTTGTGCAAAAGTCTTAAAATACCATTAGTTCTGAAGTTTGACCATATTAAAATGAACATACATTAGCATTTGTGTCTCTAGATCCAGATATAACTGCAATAAATAGGTACAACTAAAAATTTCTTTAACCTCCTAGGACCCACTGCACATGTATGAGGACAAGAAATTCACAGCTTTATACAAAAAAAGAAACAACTGTCCACTGCAAATGACATTCCAAAAAAATGTTTAAGAATGTATCTGAAAAAACTGTAGCATCATGATATTTCCAATATAAGGAATTATTTAATTTAAAAAAGCCAAAACTCAAAAACCTGTGGGGCTCCTGGGTCTTAGGAGGTTAAAGAAAAATCAGGAAATATCAGTGTCAGATTTCCATGCCCTCCCTTTGCAACAAATAGCATCAACATATTGTTGTGGGTTAACTAAAAAGTGTTTATGAGACAGTTTTCATATCATAAAAAAACCAAAAAAAACAAACAAAACAACTTTCAACACTTTGCAACATCTTGGCGTTTATTGTTGGTTAAGTGGTGGAACACAAACACTGCAAGGATTTAAAATTACACAGCAATATTTTGTAGGTGTATGTGGTTTTTCAGTCAATATGACACATCAATTAAGCTCTTATAGCTAAAGCATACAATGTTGTCATTCACTGTCAAGTCCGATCTTTATATAACAGTATAATTCATTTGTCTGCTGGTCAAAGACAGGCAAAGGGAAAGACTAATGAATTTGGAAATGTTGAAAATATATATATATAGAAGTTACCGTAGAAAAAATATAATTGAAAAATATTACGCCTCATTCAGTTTTAAAATGTAAGATACTAAGTGAATAATACAGATCAGGTTGTTTTGATGATAGCGAATGTTTATAAGTGGAACAGACAGGGTAGACGTATTGCTGTGTATGGTCATAGTGTTGCTGGATTGAAATCTCTACACAATATAATAGGTAGTGAAATATCAGTCTGTAAATACTTGGGTTGTTAAATAATCTTCAGAACTAATATTGGTCAAATTATCATCCGCCACTAATATATAGCTTCCTTTTAAGACTGTGTTAGCGATTTAAAGTGCAGTTATTTCAGCAGATCCTTCATTATCTTTATTGAAGAGCCTCTGTATCCACCACCAAAGTGATTCCAGTGATTCAAATAGTGGAAGAGTTGGTAAAGCTGATTTCTCTGTGCAAAACCTGGTGCCTTAGGAATCTTGTCATGGTATGCTGAGTAAAATGAACTGTTGAAGCCACCAAACATCCCTGCAATACCAAGCTCAAACTCTGAATGGCCATAGAAGGAAGCAGGGTCAAAGATGACTGGGCCGTCTGCACACTGAGCCACGTTGCCACTCCATAAGTCTCCGTGAAGGAGAGCAGGGACAATCTCCACATCTGTGAAAAACTGAGGGATCTTCAGCTGTAAGAAGTAATGCATTAAATATGTCACTGGAATTTTGGAAGTTTACAGTTTCACTAATATGAAAATTGGAAGGAAAGGATACATGTTATGATCAGAAGAAGGGGTACCTGTAGTTGGGCCCAAAGTTCTCTGGATTCCCTGTCTCCATAAGTCTTCTCCACCATGTTAAGCTGAACCTGCAGCCTCTGTCTGGCATAAAATGTCACCCAGTCATCCTGCCACTCATTTTCCTGTGGAAGTGCAACAAAAACTGACTGTCACAGTCATAGTGTCCAGGTCAGGTCAACTGTAGCATCTCTAATGCTGTCCAGTTTAACATATTATACAGGTAAAGTACATAATCTTGTCTTTACTTGTGGTAAATAGCCGCAGCATGTGGTTACTCCAAAACCAAATTTATCCACAGCTTCCACCTCTATGGCCCCAGCTCCTTTTCCTGCATAAAAACAAAGATTTTATGACCCATCAATTAACTCTCACATAAAAATCAGTTTGCTATTCAGTCAATGTATCTTAGATGCACGTATCAAAAATGGATTGTTGTGCATTACCCACTGTCTGCTGCTCTTTATTGATTTTTTCCAACTGCTTCTTGTTGTGAAGATGTAGATCTGCCAGCTGCCCCCCCAAGTGTTTTGAGTACCTATACGTGTGATATAGTTCACATAAAGAATTTAATTTTGCAAAGATCAAAAAGGCTGCTGTGCTTAAACTCTCCAGTCTAGCTGGACGCAGTGCTACTTATATTAATACACTTTGATATATACTGTAGGAGAGGGATCATACTTGCTAAGACCTGTCATATCCAGATGTTCCATCACAATCACACTCCCTCCTGTGTCAAGCTGAATCACTTTCACAGGCTTTGGAACTTTTACTGTTGCTGTCTTGAAAATGGCTTCCAAACTGGCCATTTCCCCATCAAACATCCGTTTGGCCTGAATTAAAAAACCAAAACAGAAAGAAAACAATGAGGATGATGTTTCTAGAATTAGGCTATTCATCCTTGCACAATACAGTATATGTACAAAGTCCATCTGCTGACAGTCAATGCTAGGACTTGTGATTAACATTCACAAGTCATTAACAAATCCTACTTGTTATGTGCCTTTTTTATAGGTTGCATTCATAAATAGCATATGAAGACTTTAACAAAATACGCGGTAAAGACTGCAGTAATAATACCTCGCTCTTGTGATTTATCTTCACAAACACTCTCCCAGTGTCAGTATCATAACTCTGGCCCTCGCTGATGCATCCACCTCCTGAGTGTCCAGTTGGTTTTAGCATGCTAGTCCCCAACTCCTTCTTTAACTTGGCTTCCATGGTTATCTGCACACACACGCCACTTCTAGAAATAGAGTGGGAATAATCATGGGAATAATAGCAACACAGTAAAAGCGCAACGACAGTAGTTTTCGCAGCTGTAGCTTCCTGTGCGTGAACCAATGAACACTTGTTCGAAGATTTGGCTCTTGTTTTTCTTCCGTTTGGTGAGGCGAATTTAACAATGACCAATAAGAGATAAGATTTTTATAATTGACTTTTATTTCATCCTATCAGAGTGACTGAGTAGGATGACGTAGGCGTCGCTATGGTCGCAAATAAGGCTGCGGTGCTATGTTTGCTACATGCTGCAACTGGATTAAAACACCACTATGTTGCTGCAGAAAGCGCGAAATGAGCAGAAATGACATCTGTTTGCTTCTCGGGGCGACTGGCGTTGGGAAAACACTGTTGTTAAAACGATTACATAATATCCTTTACGCTTTATTAAGTGTTTTTTAGTAGAAGGAAGAAAGAGACGTGTAGCGTTAGCGTCTACTAGCTTGCTAATGTAGCTTACTAAGAGCTAAACAGAGTAAGCTACTCTTATAGGTTTGTGATTGAATGGATATGTTGTAGTACAAATGTATATCAATACTGAGTTTATATGTTTAAGCTATTTATGTTAAAAAAAAGTACACATGTATCATGCATATTTTTAGCAGCTTCATATTTTGACATTTATGTTTAGCCCATACATGTCCGTACAAAAATAGTGTCAAAATTCATCATAAAGATGTTTTTAATGTATGTATACAAACAAAGCTTATTTGGAATTATTTATAAGTAATAAACGATTACGTTTATTCATCCAGAGGATGTACTTTATGTGCAAATAGGGCCTTATAGATAACATATGGCATAAATATAATTGCATTAAGAAAATAACAGGCACAGTATTATTTCATTGTTGTATTAAAATACTTATTTAGGAAAACATTACCATTAAGACCAAGGCAATGGTTATTTTTCTTAACATGTTTACAGCTTAGTTTGCATGGTTTGAATGAACTGGGGACACCTCCTTCTACTCTACCCACAGTAAGATTCATTATGAGGCAGTT
Source organism: Apogon talboti (assembly GCA_037367365.1). Classification (NCBI taxonomy): domain Eukaryota; kingdom Metazoa; phylum Chordata; class Actinopteri; order Kurtiformes; family Apogonidae; genus Apogon; species Apogon talboti. Next base: position 26,946,650 of record JAPQRQ010000027.1, read on the forward strand.
TTATTACACACCGTGTAGAATAGTTCAGACCTGACATCATTTTTTTTTACCTCTGCAGGTAGGAACCAACCTGATAGACCTGACACTGAAGAGGAGGAAGAAAGTGACTGTGAGAGAGCTGGGCGGCTGCATGGGGCCCATCTGGCCAAGTTATTTCAGTGACTGCTCCTCTGTCATTGTAGGTTCCTCTAAACATACTGCTTCTATCTGGAACATTATTAGGAAGATAAATTGGAATACTGTTTGATTTAACCATCGTTTGTTCATATTTTTCCATAGTTTGTGGTGGACTCAGCCAACACTGCTCAGATATCCTCCTCTTGTATCCAGCTGCTGTCCATTCTCTCTGCTGAGCCTCTTCACAGTGCATCAGTGCTGATTCTCTTTAACAAGAGGTGACACACTTACACATCCGTTTCTGTATTGATTTACTTTACCTGCAGTATGTCAGGGACATTGGGTCAACAGAGTTGATAATAACTCTGTCTCTTGGACAAAGCTATTCTTACCATTGTGTATTTTCTAATACTTGAATTTTTCATTCCAACTTTTTCAGGGACATGCCTTGTATCATGAGTCTCGTAGAGATAAAGTCACTGTTCCGGCTAGAAGACATCATTGCATCCGCCACTCAACCAATCACTACACTGGAACTAAGTGCTTGCACCGGAGAGGGGCTTCAGGAAGTCCTGGGCTGGCTGGAGTCCGTAACTGTCAGTTGATCTTATTTGTCCAACATGAAGACACTTCCAAGTCTTTATCTAAGATATCACTGCAAACCTGTTGGACACACCTGATTTTCTGTAACATAAGATTTCATGTGGATCACCTCCTCGTATCTAATATTGGACTCAACAAATGACAAAGAAGCGGTTAATGCTGAATGTTTCATATGAACACTGTATCTGTGTCACATGAAAATGATTACCGCTCATTAGGATGAATGAGAAGCAGACTCAGTGGAGTCAGGGCACAGTGGAATGGTTGTATGATTGGCCTTAGTAAAATGTATTAAATCAGCACTCCTGCTGGTGTCACATCTTTATACTAGCCTTTTACTAAATAAATTCTGGAAAAATATTTGAGTGCTAGTTACAGTGAAGTGTGATAATGAATGTGAGACTTCTTAGGCCATTTCCATAAAGCCTCTGTCTTTCACTTTTTAACTTGTAGGAAATTGTAAAGAAAACATTTTGATCCCAATACATTAGTACATTACTGCAGGAATGAAATACTACCAGCAGAGGGCATAAAGTGCATAATAAACTGGCACTGGATTATGTCAGTGTGGTGAAGATTCCACTATAAAGGAACATAGCAGAAAATTAGAAAATCAAAACAAAGCCAACTGAAGAATAGAGCAATATTTCAATTACACCCATATATTTGATGAGAGTCAGTGGTTCACAAGCAATGAATAAAATTCATGATTCATATAATTTCTAATGCATCGCTTTGCATATAGTGAATCTAAACCATTTGCAGTATTCCCAAACTACAATGTCATTCAATTAACCCCGGTATTTAATATATTTCTAAGTGAATTTTATGTAGATGCCTTTTGTGCATCGGTTATAGTCCAACAGATGCTCCGTGTGAACATTGTGATGCAGCAACATTGTAGGAACTGGACAGGACTTGGAACTAACTCCTGTCTCCTCTCTCTCTCTATCTCTCTTTCTCTCTCTCTCTCTCTCTCTCTCATGGAGTCAGAGTATATGAGGCAGCAGTGGGCAGCTAAGCCAATGACAATCAGCTGAGTGAGCAAGAAACATGATGACAGGTTGAAAAACCGTGATGCATCTCCCTGGTGATTACGACTACGTGGAGCGGCAACAAGTTGTTACTGAACTGTGCTTTTATACGTCATAAATTTGTTAGCAATAGTTACAGCCTGCAAGGAGTTGTCACAATGCTTATATTTTCTGATAAAGTCAATACATCTTTTATATCCTGTCGCTCCTATCGTGTCAAGAGGAGCAGGACAGGTTATTGAAGTTCAACACAGCACCAGCTTGCATCGATCTAAGGGTTACTGTGCTGTATCACCTTATATAGACAACTAAGAATAGTGTTTTTCCTAGAAGTCCATGGGGCTGTGGTTCAGTCGGCGCTACACTGATACTGTATATCGAGAGCGTAGCCGGATGATGGCCTTCCCCTTCCTCCGAGATATGTTGATATCGTTGGTCCTCATAAGAAAGGGTTCTGACTGCTTTGTGTGGCCTGAGATCCCTGAGTGCTGGCTGAAGAGAGGGGCAACAGGGGCTCAGGCAGGCCCCCGAGCAGGTCCAGACCAGGCTGGGCGGGGTGAGTGTGTGAGGAGGGGAGGCTGGCAGGCTGGTGGCTCATAGGCAGGGGCAGTGAGGCACTGTATGGAAGAGAAGTGGCATTGGATGCAGAAGACAGAGAGGCGGAGCCCATCTGATTCAGTGTTAGTTTAGGCGGCTCGGTTTGGAATGGATTGGAGGCGGAAGGAGCGCTCAGGCCTGCAACGGAAGACACAAAACAACAAGAGATGGTTACGTTTCCTGTGAGGAGTTATTTACTTCACCCCTGATGCATGGGAAGGTTAGTGAAATGTAAAAAGCAGGTTTCATAGACATTTTTCAAGGTCAAATTCAAGCACTTTTAAGGGTCATTTTCAATTTTTTCCAGCACAGCCTCTTATCACAGGGGTCCAATACATATCTACAGGAGTATATATACTCAGGATTGTTTTTTTCCTTTTTTATCACAATGATGCACATTGTATTATGGTATAAAGATGTAAGATTATGTTTCATAATAGCAAAAATTTATAAATTAAAGGAGAACACAAAGTTTTATCCCAAAAAAAGGGGGAGCCACTTGGCGTTCTTCAGACACACTCCCACTGAGATAAAGATTAAGATAAAAATGTACCTGGAGTCGACCTGAGAACACCGGGTGATTTTCTTTTTTGACAGTTTTATTTTTCAAAATGTATCACGTCTCTGTGAGTAGCTTTGACTTGGCATCGACCCTTTCAGAGTTAATATTAAAAATAAATAAATGAAGAAGTCACATCAGCGTTAGAATTTTAAGCACTTAAACTAAAATTCAAGCACTTTTCAGACCTTGAAACCACAACATTAAAATCTAAGCAATTTCAAGGATTTCAAGCACCCGTACGAACCCTGAAAAAGTGATGTAACCATTTCGCTTTAAAGCTGCATTTTCTAAACCTATTTTTAGGGCCAGAAGTGGGTCACAGAGGTGGTTCTATTGGGTCATCAACTGTCAGAGGAAAATACATCATAATAATATTATATGTGACTTAATTTACAAATGTTAATCTCTTTTATATCATGTGAAATGTTGAGAACAGACAAAAAGATGAGACAAAAATAGCATTAAAAACATATTGAGATGAAAATGGCAAATAAAAAAAAAAACCTTTCAGACACAACAAAATTAAAACAGTATAGACAATATAGCAAAACAGAAACATGTAAGTACAAAAATTATATAAATGATCTTTTTTGTGAATCTGTCTTTTTTCTAATGAACATTTGAAAATGGTTAAAAAGCCTGAAAAAAATCCCTTTCTGATAAAATCTTATCTATATATATCTATATCATATCTGGCGTTGTTAAATTCTACATTTGAGCGTTTAAATTCAAATAATAGATTCACATGTAACCACTTTATAATCAACCACATCTATATTTCCTCAGTCTCAGTTACTGGACCACAGTTTTATTTATTTGGTCTTCCATAATATCATAAATGCATTGAGACACTCAACAGTCATGCATATTGGAAACATTTTACCTGATAGGAAGGGGTTCTTGTTCTTGGGTTGGGGATTTGTTGGGATCAGGCTGTCCAGGTTCACCAAAGACGCTGCTGTGGGACCCAGGAAGGCTTCAGGGGTCTGACATGTACGAGCGCTGGGGGCCGCCAGGCTTTCCCCCAGACGGGACAGGTCAAAGAGCTCGGGACTGGCCCCCTCCCCTCGCCCGTTGACATTGACTTGGCCTCCATCCATGGCTTCATCAAACAGATCCCCATCTAACGTCAGCAAACAGAACGTCAGAACCAGAGTGAGGCCATGTGTACACTGCAGGGTCTATGAACCTGTCCAAGACCTCCAGGTGTTTCCACTACAGGCACCAGGATCTACAGCTAGTTTTAGGCTCTTTATTGTACTCTCTAAAGGTCTCTTCTCAGGGGATGGTATCCTCTAATCCAGGGGTGTCACACTCATTCTAGTTCAGGGGCCACATTCAGCCCAATATGATCTGAAATGGGACGCACCCGCAAATAAAAACATAATAACCTACAAATAATGTCAACTCCAAACTTTTCTCTGTCATAGAAAAGTAGTCACATTTTTTTACAGTGGAGTACCCCCTGAAATACACTTGTTCAGCCAAGTACCCCCAATTTTTGATAGATAAAATTAGGCAAAATTTGTTCCTGTGCCAAAGATGTCTGTTTGCAAAAAAAAACCAAAACACGTATTTAACTTTAATATAATATAAATAACATCTTTATAAGTAAATTTTGTGTGCAAAATATAAACTGAAAAGTTCCCTCTTTCATTGATAAGAAAAATAAATGAATTGGTCATTAATGAATAAATTAACCTTACATCAACAAAAGATAATTACTGAATTACTTAAATAAACTCATCTTGAATAATATGAAATAGAAATGTTCTTAAAATGTTACCAAAGCTTAAACAAGATAATTGACAATAAATATAGGAATATCGTAAAATACCTGATTTTCACTGAAAAATGCTAAATGCAGAGTATAATATTATAATAAATGGTGATAAATCACTTATGAAAAGATAACTGAAGGGAAATTTTTTTTTGAAAGACATGATAAATATAGTTCTAGGTGTTTAAGGGTTGAGACTAGTAAGGAAACATAAAGGTAACCTGAGGGGCTTCCAGTTCTGGGTGAAGGTTCCTTTACACCTCCTTTAACGGCTGTTTTTTCTGACGGTGCAGAGAATGGATCCACACCTGAAGCTGATAGAATAGAATAGAATAGAATAGAATAGAATAGAATAGAATAGAATAGAATAGAATAGAGGATATATACAGGTAATCTAGGCTATGTACAGGTAATATAGAATATATACAGGTAATATAGGATATATACAGGATATATAGGATATATATAGGATATATACAGGTAATACAGGATATGTACAGGTAATATGGGATATATACAGGTAATATAGGATATATACAGGATATATAGGATGTATACACGTAATATAAGATATGTACAGGTAATATTGGATATATACAGGTAATATAGGATATATACAGGTAATACAGGATATGTACAAGGTAGATTAAGAAAAACAAGATCGATGTGTTGTGGCTATTGCACTGAGGGAGGGTGAGTATTCCACTGTCCATTAGACTGGGGGTGGTGGCTGTTCGTCATAATGTTGGTCAAATGTTTTATTCAAATGGTTTCTCTTTCATTGAACCAAACTCACTCTACATTCAGTGTGAGTGTTTGCAAACACTGACACATACCTGCGTCACTAGGAAAGGCCCACACTCTGTTGGCGGAGTTGATGTCGGAGGCGTTGTTCTGCGGGGCATCCCATGGGTCAACTGGGGGCTGGCTTGGCTCCCATGGCGGGGGAGGGCTGCTGGGCGGCGGTGCCATCCATGGGGAGTCAGGCCTTGGTATGTTGCTGCTGCCATCTTTAATAACATGGTGATGAATCACAGAGGTGATGAGAGATGTTTTATATGAAGTGTAAACATAGACATTAAAAAGCACATGCCCCTGCAATACTCATAGGAGCATATTCATTTATTTAACCCTTTAACTCCTGACGTGTCTGTGGTGAGCGTTCTGAATGTATGATTTATTTTAAATATTCATAGAAATTCAACAGGAAAAATTTCAAAATGTGCTGATAGAATTGATCTTGCACTTTCTGTAGATAGCTGAGCATGCTCAGTGCACCCCCTGCCACCTGTGCAATGGGGCCCAAAACACAAATTTTTTAAAAAAAAGTTTCCGTTATTCCACCCTGTTTTGACCCTAAAACACACAGTAAAACAAAACCACTGAAGAAAAGGAACACAAGCACATACTCACAGCAGCTTTTATGAACCTGAAACAGACACAAACTCACAGCAGAAATAATGTCTCAGGGGTTAAAGGGTTAAAGACACCTACAGTCATATATTTATGCACTCATTCAGTAAACTTCTATTTAATTCTATTGATGTGAAGCCCTCATTTTCAATTTAACTGAATAAACAAAAACACAATAAAACCACATTATAATTCTATATAAAACAGGAACAGCTACAAACACATCTGCATTGACTCCTACGTTGCCCAGTGATTTTCCGATCTCGCTATAAATAGCCAGCACCTGCAACGTAATACTCTCATTGGAGTGTGTATGAAAGGAGCTCACAGTAAAAGACAACAGCAAGGTGATATATGAGGGTAAAAAAAAGCAGACAGGGCTTTATATATATATACAGTATATAAATGAAACCTGATGCTTATCACATCTTACAAACCTCTGCATACAGATGACAATGATGAGTGTAGTCATTAATGAGCAGAGTCAGTAATAAATCTAACAGTACAGTGAAGAACCATGAACTGCAGCTGATGCATGTGTGTATGAAATGTCCCCGTGGTGTAAAGTTGCCTAAAAGGAAGCTTGATTTGATCCAATTTTCTGTCTTCCTTTGCTCACTCTTTCAGGCCTGGTGTTTAACCCTTTATTGGGCAAGTGACTATTTTTGGTCATTTCCACACGCATTACAAGACAGTGACTTCAAGGTGTCGGCAACACATGTTCTGTTCTATTATATTCTAATTTCCCTTTTGTGATACGTAAACCTGATCTGCTTGAACAGTGAGTGTACCTGCTTTGTTAGGTACCATGAAGTAATGGTACTAATGTAAGTAATGATGTTCAAAGGGTTAATGTGGATGTGGACAGGTGTCTGGATCAGCACTGATGTTGGTCTAATGTTCTAAAAATGTTGTTCTAATGTTCAAAAATACATGTTCCTTTCATCTTACATGTGTTTTTCTTGTATTTTTTATATAAACTTCTTGGATTTTTTTTTTTTTTGCCACTTATGGGCAAGGAACCAAATATGATAACTTCACTGACCTCAATTTTCTACATGACAATAAAAAAATTTTGAAAAACTTTCACAAAAGTAATAAAGTCTTCTTATGTCCTCCAAAAACACACTAAGGTTGAAATTTAGAATATCAGACTATTTCTATGAGTGAACTATAAAGGATTAAAGTTTAGCTTCTCACCAAATTTCAGGATATTTGTGACTCTTTCAACATTGTTAACAGAGAAGACGAGATAATCATCGGGAGAAAAACATGAATTTAGTTTCAGTTAAAATGTGGTTTACGGTTTTAGGCACAACTTGTAAATCAGGAAAGTCAGAAGTGACTCCACATTTTTTGCTGCTTATGTCACTGTGCTGAAGTATGGGGGAACAACTACAAAAGTCCACTGGACTCACTAAAACAGCCACATGTATTAGTCACAATGTGGGATATTTGGATCACTCTAACTCATAATTCTTACAGTCTAATGTTTCATGGCCAAAAACAACACACTAGCAGGAAATATTCAACAGTTGTTCAGAGATCCAGAGGGGGAATATGATTTAAGAGGAAAATTCAATTGCCAAACACATAGGGCGTGTACAACCAGGCAAGGTTTTGAAGTATCAGTCATTGTTAACTATGGAACAAACTGAACATGGAGTTAAAACAACAACCAAACATAAACGGTTTACTAGAGTTACTAGTTGTATTTGCTAGTTTACTGAATATTATGTACATAGATGTTGGATATACACTGTATACATACCTAAGTATGTGTATATATGTATTTATATTTAAGTATATGTGTATGTAGTATTATATACTCGTACACTGTTGCCCATAAAGTTGGAATAAAATATTTCTACTTCTTCTCATGAAATGATTGTGACAATGTGATTTATGCTTGATAGATAAAGTGTAAATGGGACCCAGTATGTAATGATTGTACCTGGTCAAAGGTGATTATTGATGTGTATAAATAAGAATAAAAGAGGAATGTTTCTGAAAACGAAATTAATTCAACTATATGGGCAATAATGTATATGTACAGTATGTAAATGTGTATATGTACGTATTTATTAGTATTTATGTATATAGGCATGTAAACTGTACTATTTATATCATATATTATGGATAGTAATATGTACCTATATGTATAATTATAATTATAACCATAAATAATAATAAATGTTATTTATATAGCATTTTCGATCAAAGTGCTTTACAAACAACAACAATAAAAGAGTAAGAGCACAATAAAACATGTATACATGTGAGGAATTAATTTCTTGTGTTGTTTGAAGAGGAATTAATATATTTAGTAAAGAAATTAATATCAGTAATATTAAGTTATATTATTTTGACCAGCAAGGATAAAAAATTTATAATTGTTATATCTACAAAAACTAAGGAAAATTAATTTATATAGAATATAAGCTTAAATCGAAAAGGAAACTGGGTAAATAGTAATGATTATCTTATGGAGGAGGAAGTGGAATAAATAAACTTCCTTCCCTCTTTACAGATATATAAATGAAGACATCATAAAAATGACACTTTCTTTTCCTCAGAATGTAGAATGTTGCTTTTTTCTGTCTTCTATTTCCACTTGTTTGTAAGATTTTTTCTTCTTCTTTACATGTTCAACATAAATTTCACTTTTTAACCACCAAATGTACACGTCCATGATGCACCACAAACCATTTATGACTCAGTCCTTAAAGGTTAGTCAGGATAAGGTAAACCCAGACTCACCCAGGGAGTCCCAGGGGTCCGTGCCCCCCACACGAGCAGCTGCCTGATGTGGGCCACTATTCCAGCAATGGTTCCTAGGAGGCGGATCTGAGGGCACTGCAAAAACATCTACCAGGTCCATGAAGGCGGTCTGACCAAGACAGAAGAACACAGTCACCATCAGTATGAATCAATATCCTGCTTCAGCCCTTTAGGGTACTTCTAACACATCGACATGACAGCTGATGCAACTTTATTTATTTACATCAGTGGTTTTGGCTTTGGTCAATAAATCCATGCTCTCAAAGACCCCCATGGAGATATTCCATACCCCAATAATTCATACCCCGCCTTTAGTCTCCATCTCACGTTTGCTCTCCTCCAGAGCCTTCTGCAGCATGGACTCGTCTCCTTGGCGACTGAGTTGCTCCTGTCAACAGATACAGACACATGGATGCCTTTGGGCGCGACAGCTTTGGGCAGAATTCACATATTGTCAAATCATACTATATTTATGATTTAGTGACAGCATACAAGTACAAGAGCCTGAGGAACATATGACCAAGAGATAGATGTGAGACATGGATGCAGACTAGAGGAGAGAGACTTAAGCTCTTTAACAAAACAGCAACAGGACGGGATGTATAATATGTTCTGAAGATAATAGAACACATAAGTACATAACACAAGTAAAGCAGAAGGCAAGGAAAGAAATAATAGTGTCACATGGGGAGATTATCATCGAGAGAATAAATTAAAATACCAACACTCCAGACAATAGTCAAGAAACGCGTAGTAACATTTTAACAGGGTTTAACACCAGGTTTAAAGCCCTAAAGTGGCTCCAAGTTATGATTGGTTTTCAAGACGATGCAGAGCTGATGATGCAAAAAACAGAAAATCACTTATGACATTTTAGTTTCAGTCCATATTATATAACTTTTTTGCACCTTGATACACTTACTCTTTGCACAGAGTACTCACTTCATTTTATTTTACCTATTTATTTTTCCTTGCTTAGTGCACAGTTTATTTCCTTTATTTCATTTTAGTTGAATTGTTTACGTTAGTCGTGTGAAGGGAACCCGCAAAGTAAGAATTTCATTGCTCGGTACTGCTGTGTATATGAAAATAAACTTCTTGAATCGTGAATTATTTTGGTAAACAGAAACCTGGGCTGTCCAGTTATTAAAAACTCAATTAAAAAGATCTTGACCAAAAACTTCCGTCATTGGGTCAAGATGTTTCACTATATTTGATTAATTTTATTTATTTATTTATTGCATTACCTATAGAAATTGTCAGGAGTGTGCATACAGTATATACAGTACTGTACAGTAGTAGTAGTAGCTGTGTTGTTTTTGCAGGGTTGTTAATAGTTTACATATTTATTAAGTAACACAAAAATACAGGATATATGTGCACAAATATGTGCAAAACATGCACAAATAAACAGAACAAAATGGTTTCAGGCAAAAGTCAGTACTTAGACTGACTTTTGTTTGTATGACAAAAAGTTGCACAAACACTAAGAAACATGTGACATATGTTGAAATAAACCTGCTGTAGATCAGTGCATTGAATCTCATTTTTATGCAATGGGAGATAACACTGAAGACATGTTGTAGAAAATGTTTTTTTCTGCAGATTTTTAATACATATTACTTGTATATTCTGGTTGTAGTTTGTTACAGAGACTAAAAAATACCTATGCATGGTCATACGAGTGAAGATTTTGATACAATATATAAAATAATCAGCGTGCATGTTACAGTTGCACAATATGAACAATTTTTGTGCAAACTGCAACATTGTGCCAAAAAGTTTAGCACTGTATCCTTTTTAAGAGTGTTATAAAGCTATGTGTATTAGCTGATAGCACTCTTTGGCACTTGCGGCTTATGGAAGCATTAAAGCTGTTGTTTTACCTACAGTATGCTAGCGTATGCAAAGTCAAAGCATCATTTCCTACCTGCTGGTGCTCCTCTTTGCTCAGACTCAAGGCTAACTCCAGCTGAGCTTCCTCATCCATACTCGTAGCGCCCAGTGTACGTTGAACCGGCTGTGAAGGGAATTACAATTAGTATTGGGTCAAAAAGGTGAAAAAAATGCCTTGAGATTCCCACAGTGCTTTGCATGCATGTGCAGACGGTAGAAGCCCCACACAGTGTAAAGGTTCCAGTCCCGTTGCCCTTTCCTGACACCATACCAGACAGTGTTGGTGGTTAGTGGAACAGAAAGATGCAGCCTCATTATATTAGTCCCAAATCCTTCCATAAAATGACACGTCCTTGTGCTGTTCAGAGGTGGAGAAAGCCACAGATGAAATCCGGAAAAGTGAGTGCATGCAGTTGTTTCTGAGTGGGACACAGAGTTAGCCATGAGGGTTGGCTTGAATACAGAGGACCGGAGATGGAGGAAGGGGTCCCAGCCCGGGGGATCAGTACCTTCTGGGTCTGCTCCTTGCTGAGACTCATTGCGATCTGGAGTTGGGTCTGCTCATCAATATCCACAGTAGGAGGTGGCTACGGGTCAAGTAGGAAGGATTAGGAGGAAGACGAATGAAAGGGAGAGGTAAAAGCACGCTTGACTTCATCACTGATTCGTCAGGAAACACCAGGATTTAAGGCGGTTTAACAGAATCACAGAGATCAAATGGGAGAGCCGATCTCAGTTTGGTCATTAAAAATCAACAGTTTTAATTGGATTGCACGTCAAAACAGCACTACACTATACACTCCAGTATACCAGGGTGCCTGCTCTTTATCCAAATAAAAACTCCAGACTTTTTCAAAACTGCTTGACTTTATGTACTTTTATACTTGTGTTCCTACTTTTTTGGTTGAGATTGTACCTGTTGTGTGTAGTAGAAAAGTACATGTTAATAAAGGTATGAATGAATGAATGAATGTATAATTCGCAGTAAATTATGTTTTACTGACAGGAACGTTTTCAAAACATATGAAAATCACAATATCACACAAACTAGGATCATTCCAGTACCAACCGGTTAGTGAAATCATAAGTTTTTTATATTCTTTACTCATGTATTTCTTATCTAAAATTTAACTATGAGAGAAACTTTTTTCCGTACTTTATTAAGACTTTCACGACCTGCACAAGCACCCTGAATATTCCCATCGTAGGCAGAGCAGAAGTCACATAGGACGACAGCTGCCCTTGCCTTAGAGACAAGCGCTGCCCTGGTGCTCAGGAGTGGATCAATGCGTGCATCCTGTCTGGCTTCTCACTCTTTCAGCAGCTTCCTCGGTCTTCGGCATCGCTCACACTGATTGGCCAAAGTGCCATTATTGACCACATCAGAGAGAGAGTTGATGATATCACTTTCAGTTAAAGGTTCTGGGAAATGACGGCTTAGAGGAGACAGGCGGTAGAAGTGCTCGACCGCAGAGGCAGATGGGGTCCGGACATGTGTGTGTGTAAGTGTGTGTGTGTGGGAGCCATTTAGTGTTTTACTACAGCATTACTACATAACATGTGAGCAGGAGGGCGACTAAAAAGGCCTCTTTCTGTCGGGGGCATTGGGCTGTAATGGTCGGACGATTTGATGAGAGAGTATGTGTGCGTTTTATCTCGGCTAGAGGTACCTTTTCACTTTCTTCTCGGCTCATAGCCAAGGCCAGCTGCAGCTGCAGCTCCTCTTCTCCGCTGGTCTGGGGCCGGGCTTGTTCCAGGTCTGGAGCGAGTCGAGGGGAGGAAGTGGAGGCTAAGAAGAACAAAAGAAGAAGAAGGAGAAGAAGAAGAGGAGAAAGGATTGGGTGTTGAGGGAGGAAAGGAGGGCAGATGGATGTGGAGAGAAACATTGACAGATGGAAATATTGGGGGCAGGAGACAAAAACAAAGAAAGAAACACTTTGGGCTGATTTTTAAGGTCAGAAAAGAGCTGGCACTGCTTTTGCATGTTAATGTTTTTCCATTGCCTGTTGTTTAGGGCCTTTGCTGGCATGGCTTGCCACGGTCCGTCTAACTCTGCCTGCACCGAGAACAATGGTGTGCCTGTGTGGAGAGTTGGGGCAGTGGAGGGGGAGAGGAATGGATGGGTTGGAGAGGGGCCCACCTTATTACCCCGAAACCTCTGGGTGGGTTCCAGGATTCGGGAGCAGATTGGGAGGGGGAGGGGGGGGGGCTTTGGCAGGGTACCCGTCTGGGTGCCAGGCTGTGGGTCACGGGGCTAAAAGAGGGCAGCAGGCCACACGTTGGCAAAGTCGGGTTTCAGAAATCAATCACTTCCACTGTGCTGCCCCTCAATATCCCCTGTCTGCGCTGGAATGCTTGCTGGCAATTAGCTGCTGCCAACCTCATGACCCCCACCCACACTAAGCACAGCATTTTTTGTCCAACACTCCATCCATGCGCCGGTGTCTCAAAACCTTCAAAAGCCTACCACTATGCTCCTCGTTTTTTCCTGTTAAATCATCCAGAGCAGTAAATAGTGCTATTTAGTGTTTAATTTATGCATTTAAACGAACACATATACATTTACACACCTGAAGCACTAACCTCTAAATGAAATAGTTTTTATCATTTGAGCCTTGTTGGAAACTCTCCTACCCAGATAAAGACCAAGTGTTTTTTTTTTTTAATTACAAACTACTGTTGCTCTAGAAATTGAAATGGTTATCTAGCATGAATGCTGGGTCTGTAAACGTAGTATTTTATGGTTTTATCTTATGGAGTTATTTTTCATTGCGAACCATGCTCATATTGTGGCATATTCTGAACCACAGACAGAGCTTGAAGGTGGGAACTGGCCACATGTTTGCACTGGCAGACATTCAGGCCAACCGAAAAAGTATGAAAGGAACGTTTATCGGGTAAAAAAATAAAACAAAACAAAAAAGGATCTGGGGAAGAAGGGCTTTTTGACGGATAAGTGGTGATAAAACAGCCCGATAGCATCTGCGGGCACGTCTGTTTACACCACAGACATCAAAGATCAACAAATAGTCTGGTGTCTTTATGAAGCCACAGCTCTGCTACTGACTAATGCCTGGGAGTCCACACCACAGGCCACGCAACGCAGACCACACATCTGTTCAACATTAGGGTACATGACGCGGCGCATTGACAAACCTACATATAACCTCACAATATGTTTTGGACTTTGTTTACTGTTCGATATCAAGACGCTTTAAACCCACCACACACTTCAACTACATCATCTGTTAATGTCAAAACACAGCATCCAGGGGTGGTTTTGAGACGAGCACAAACAGGGCCTCCACTCTTTTGTAAATCCAGTTTAGCTGACATGACCATAAACAGGAGAATGAAAGGAATGCAGATGTCCTACTACCAGAACAGAGCAAAACTGAAACACTATCTATGAAAGCAGCGAAGGATAATTTTTCTTATTACCTAGAATGTTAGAGTGGGAATCTAGTTTTCCTCCATGGTAAACTGTGGAGGGGATTATACCATGTAATGCAGAATTAGGGCGGAAAGTAGAAATATTTAACTGAAAAAAAAACACCTGTATCTCTGTCACAAATGTAAACTGTGGGGTTATTATACTTAACAGAGGTTCTGGTGGTTAAAAAAAACTCACAATTAAAGTAAAATTAGCTCCAAGATTTGGCAAATCACATTAAATGTCATGGATTATTTCACATGACCTTTTTTAGCTTCTATAAATTGTTTTTTCTCATAATATCTGAGACTAACACTAAAGATACATAAAAAATAAACTTAAAAAATAAGGGCCATGTAATTTGTTGAAAAAAAAATTATGTTGTGCTTATAGTGGGCCATATTGTAACTCATATTTAGATGTGTATTTTTCAACTCAAACATACAAACTTAAAATAAGCAAAAAGTGTACATTATTTAGAATACACTTGTACAAAAAAAACTTTCCCATGCTTCTCATGTTTCATTTTCGTATGTTTCACACAGTGCCGCTTTCTGCTCAGTGTCACTAATCCAACATATCACCAGATATCACCATTTCTGTAATTAGATCACCCTAAATCTAAAACCTTTAGAGATGATGACTCTGATTCGATTAGTTTTGCATCTCTACACCAAATGTACATAAAACTGGTTATACATTCCTAAAACTAAACTGATGTACAGAATCTGAAATGCTACAGGAGAATATTTCAGTATTTCTGTTATTGGGGATATTTTCAAGGGATAAAAGCAGGAGTGATTTTGACTGTTTTGACTGGTATCCTAAATCTGATTTGGACGCGAATGTAGCTGAGGCGTATAGAAGTATTTAGCTTCAGCCTAAGCCTACTCAGTCTCAACATAATTCACTTAAAATTAGTCTCATTGTCTGTATTTTCTGTATTATGAAAGATAACTGAATGAACACAAACCTGAAACCTGAGAATAAAAACTACTGAAATTTTCAGTTGTCAGTCGGATCGCTCTTACAATCATGACTTGACATTATCTCATGTCATTTATCTCACAATCTCTTTCTGTAGTAAACTTGTGACCTGTCATATGTGCGTTCCTGAGCGATGACGGGTCACATGCTGAGGTAGATGTTACTAGTGTTGGAGTAACGCATTACAAAAGTAATGCATTACAGTAACAGATTACTTTTCGCTGTAACGCAGTAGTGTAAGGCATTACTAATCAATGTTCAATAATATTTGACTTGATACATGTTCAGTAGCGCTTGCGTTACAACACATTTTTTGCCCATAATTTAATTGCTCAAATAAAAGAAAATAAAAAAACAGCGAGACTGTGAGACCTTAACAAATCAAAAATGCGTCTGTAAAGTTCTACTTCCTGTTGGTGTTCAGCCAATGGGTGAAGACAGCAGAAGACAGTCCATTGTCCACATGGACGTATGCTCATCACTAACCCTAACCCTGCTTTACAGAAGCCTGTTAGCATGATCCCTGTGATCAGCAATGACAAGGTAAGCTAACGTTTATAGGACTAGTTAGAATTCTTTATTGATCGTCAGTTCATCTATTGACGTCCTTGGAGCCACGCCCCCTTTTTCAATATGTAAAATGTTTTTAAAAATGCAAGCGTTCCTGCTGGGATCGGAACATCCTAGACTGTAGCGTTACTGGCTGAGCTATCTGTCCACATGGACTTTGGGGCACAAATTTATGCGTCCCAGGTCTCTCCTATCTCTTGTATTGGGGGGTCATTTATGATGAGAGTCTGTATGTAACTCAGAGGTAATACAGGAGTCATGTAACACATTACACTTCTGAGACAGTAATATTGTAAGGTAAGAAATTACTTTTAAATAACTAACAACTAATCTGTAATGGATTACAGTTTGGAAGTGACTTGCACAACACTGCTGGTCAAACACCTTACTTGTTGTTCCATCACAGTGGATTTGTGTACATTACATACAGTACATTCTTGTGATTTTGCTTTTCTTACTACTCACAGTGGAGGGATGATGGCGATCCTCTGCACCTGCCCATCTCATCTCCGTACATCCCTGCAGAAGTCGGGTGGCTGGTGCGTCGCCCTGGATACGGCGGAGGCATGGACCCAGAGCCTAAGCCGCTGTTGATCCCGACCATGCGCGTCTTGGTCTTCTGCGCCTGGCTCCTCTCCTTCTTCAGCTTCTCCTCGTCCCTAAGCAGAGCCACTAGATGCTTGGCCTTCTCGCGGACGTTGATACCCTGGTCCCGTCCGTCCCGGTCTATGTACTGAAAGTCTCTCAGTGTCTGGATGGAGTAGATCTTCTCCCGACACTCCTTGGCCACGTGTTCGGAGCCCGTTTTGACCAGGTAGTCCAGCAGGGTCAGCGCCTTGTAAACATGACGCCAGTTCTTCCCGTGGTCGTTAAGCCGTTTCCAGATCATTCCCATAACTTCGGTGAAAGCCACGACGTTGTAAGTCAGATCCGCGATTTCAGACATGAGCGAACTGGGAGGGCCCCAGGGGTCGTTGGAGGTGGCCTCTCGGACCTTGATCTCAGCCTCCGTGTAGTTGTTGACCACATTTTTCATCTGCCGCCGAAGCGAAGAGGTCTGCATGATGCCGCGGTGTTTGACAGGTAGCAAAATGAAACTAAAAGTTCAACAGCAGGCCAGCCTACTGCGAGTCCCTCGGCAGTGTGGCTCTGTGGAGATCAGTTCAGTGGAAAAATGCTGCCAAGACGTCCTCCTCTTGACAACTTGAGTGGCATAAAACGATATTTCTGTTTACAAGAAAAAACACAAATGAGACTGGCAGAAAAATCAACCTTTAAAGACCTAGACCTATTTTTGTGCTGACTCCCAAACATTCCAAACATCACCAGTTATTATAATATTATCCTCTGCATTGAGCATTTTTCAGTGAAAATAGTCTGTTTTACTATATTAAATTTAATAATCATGTAGATTTTCATTAAAGCTCAGATTAAATTCAAAGGTTATCAAATCAAACCTGAGAAAACTGAAGAAAAAGTGACTTTTTCAGCCAAATTTAGCATTAA
Organism: Apogon talboti; assembly: GCA_037367365.1. NCBI lineage: Eukaryota > Metazoa > Chordata > Actinopteri > Kurtiformes > Apogonidae > Apogon > Apogon talboti. Next base: position 26,963,929 of record JAPQRQ010000027.1, read on the forward strand.
ATGGATGTAAAAGCAAGTGTCCACAGCCACTATTGGATTCCATTTGAGAATCAGTAATGCAGAAGATGACGGTGTTTCCATGTTCACTATATTGATAGGATTAGTTTTTCAAGCATTATTTAACATTTTTAATTAGTTGATGTTTTTGGTCACCATTGGCTATTTTACCCATAAAGACCCAAAACCATCTACTGATGTAAACTGTTTAATATCTGTTGATCCATTAATCCTATCAATACATGAAAATAATTGGTATAAAATACAATTTGTCATCTTTTCATGGTCATCAGATATGACCCATTCGGACGTTCAGAGGCTCCGTAGTTACCGTGGAAACACCATCATCTTCTACAACATTGATTCACCAGTAAAACCCATGG
>JAPQRQ010000027.1:26964752-26978716 GCA_037367365.1 Apogon talboti
ATTGATTCACCAGTAAAACCCATGGAGTTGGATCAGTGACAGTGGATGGACACACTGGGTTTATGTTCAGGTAATGATATTTTGGCTGAAAAAGTCAATTTTTCTTTAGTTTTCTGTTTCTTATATAATAACCATCAACTTTAATCTGAGCTTTAATGGACATCTACATGATCAGTGAATTAAATATGGGAAAATACCCAATTTTCACCAAAAAAATGCAAAAAACAGGCAATAATATTGTAATAAATGGTGATAAAGCACTTAAGAAAGGTTAAATAGAGAGAAACATTCATTTGGGAGCTGCCATAAAGGTATCACTGGGTCTTTATGGGTTGAGTCATTGAGGGTTAAACTTCCCCACATGAAACACATCAAGTTTATTGTAACTAACTTTCACACACATTTTCACCTATATTGTTTGAAACCAGGAAGGAACAATCCAGCGCCTCCAAGCGAAGTGAAACACAACACGTGAGATCAGTTTTCCTTGGAACAACTTCAAGAGGTCTGTGTGAGTGCATGAAGCGCAGTAACCAGTGACTGTTTCGTCAACGTCGTCTTTTCCAAATGTATTTCCTCAAACTCATTTCCTTCCCTGAAATACGACTATTACTTCCAGACCAAACTTCAGCGTGAGGACGACACAACCCAGTGACAAAACCTGCTTAAATCGTGGAGTGTTGTCAGAAATGGGAGGTGTTTCCTTACCTTGCCTTTTTTTCTGACCTGATTATATCGCCCCGGTGCATCTGATGACTAACAACCTCTTATTTTTTAACTATTATCAACCACACAGATCTGGACGTTGGACTGTTCTATGCAGCAACAACTCATTAACCTGTGTATCTGTCTGCTCTATTTAACTCAGACCTGAGTTTGCAGATAAAACCTTTCACCTAATAATCAAAAGCTGTGTTTATTATTGCATCAGTATGACATTTAATGCTTTACAAATTGTGGTTTTCCAACTCTGGGGTGTGCTATGAATAAAAAGTGACCACACTCTGCTGGCCTGTAACATCTGAGAGAGCGTCCAATGCTGTAACAGAGCTGTAAATAGATTTTTAAGTGGTAGTAGGAGATTTGTGGCTCAGTTGCCCACAGGTTAAATCTCAAGCAGAGGCGCAGGAGATACTAGTCATCCCCTTTATCTCCTGTTAACACGGGCAGGTTGCTGGGATTACTCAGCAGGAGACTTTCTGAGCAACGAATAGAAGCTCAGTTAAAACAAGCCCTACGTGTAACTTCCTGTAAGGCAAAAAAAAAAAAAAAAAAGTTTGTAAAGGAAATAAAAGGGTTTTAACACAGCTAATGAGCACAGAGGGTGCTTTAATAAGAAGATCAAAGTGCAACAGTGATACTCAGCCTCTGGCCACATTTTAATCCAGTCTAAATGCTCCTATTATTATTAAAGATATGTTTATTTTGCCATTTGTCATGCTAACTAATGAATTATACAGAAATGAAGCAAGCACACACCCCTTCCACACCCCCATCAGACACACCTTCACTTGATATTTTCTTTAAAAATAAACTGCTTATTCATTCAATTTATCTTCTGACCTTGACTTGATCTGCTACAACACCTTCTTTTCCACAGATCCACCCATGTGTGATCACTTACTTCCAAACTCTACCCACAAACCAAAACATCCCGTATCCAGATCAGGCCTAAATGTGTATTACAGCTGTTAAAAAAAAAAATGCAAAATCACTGAGCGAAAACCAGCCGATTTCACTTATTTCACCCTCTCTCTTGTCCCAAACTAGGACGAACGCTCCATTATCATGCACGTTGCGTCAAATGGGATGATCATCGGGTGGGTGAAGTATGTGACCGTGACTCAGCTTTAAAAGTTGAAACCTCGACAGAACAGTAAGAAATAAAACTCTACTGGATTGATCCGATCCACCCCTTCCACTTTGAGTCTTACCTTCATGTCATTGCGCGTCAGCGGGGTCCCAACTTGGGGAGGCTTTGGGTAGAAAAAGAAGAAGAAGAAGGAGAAGAAGAAGAAGGAGAATAAGGAACGCCTCCGCCTTTCGACATATCCCGCAGCTTTCGGATCTGAACACCGAACTAGTGTGGGAAAAAAGACACCCAAAGCACAGAGGTAAGCATCCGTACGAAGTCAGAATCAATCCGAAACGACCGTGCGTAAAGGCGGAGGCGTTTTGGTGTCAAACTTAGTTGTGCGCGTGTGCATATCCCAAATCCAAGCCAAGGGGACCGGGTTTGCAGATGGCACAGCACAGAGCACACCCCCCCCTTAAAAACACACAGTAAAAATGGATGGAAACGGAGAGAAGAGCAGTGAAAGGGAGGGTGAGAGAGAGGGAGGGGAGGAGGGAGGGAGGAGGGAGGCCTGCTCGGTGCATGCAGAGTCAGACTTAACCCTTTCGCTCCCGCGTGGAGCAGGTGATAATAGCAGACCACACTCACACTAGGATTATATTGTCCTCTCAAACAACATAATAATTACAAGCTGTGTGCTGTAACTGGAGACACACTTAGAGCTGCAGTTTGCATCTTTTTTTTTAATCTGTTAGTACTATCCTATATCCAAAAGAACAATCCTATATTAGATTTCAGGAGATAATCGTGCAAAATGGATATAAGTAATATAATAGCTAAATATTACATACAGAAATGTAGCCTCCGGGAAGAAAAAAAAATTGTGGTATTATAGTTTTACAATGTGAACTCAAAAGAAATGTCATGAAAGTCCTGCGATATAGAGCCAGTTTCCCAGAGAAATAAGGCTATTACACGTACAATGAGTGAATCTGTCATCCCAGTGGGACCCCCTCACAGGAGCACATTTCCTTTTTAGCAGCTTCATCATTTCACCCCTGCTATTTACTTATTTATTACCGCTAATGGGATGTTGTCTGAAGTCCCACCTTATATATTATACAAAGACTTGGCTGGGACTCAGTCAAATGTGCCCCGTCCAAAGTAATCTGCAGGAGACAAGTTTTGGGAAAAATAGAGGGATTATACGATGATATTTGGTGATTAAAGGTTACCTAACTGTGGAAGAAGCAGCAGGAGTGAACAGTGGGCCTTGTGGCTGGTTGACTGAGCAGGATATACAGGAAATACCAGCTCCACCTTGAAACAACAAAGGCACGACGCTGGGACACCACAATAGGGCAAAGTCTAAAGAAATCACAAGTTCAGAGAGTCGACTGAGACTGACTTAAAGCAGCATTTACTGTATAATGGTTGGAATCATATCAGTGTGGGTCTCCCTAACGTGTCCTAGCTCCCTGTTTTGGTTTCCATGCAACTCCCACTGATCATGCTGCTTCAGCTTCATCTATCTCCTCCGGCCCTCCTTCTCTCTGTCTTGCCACCCTATGTCTCTATTTCTCCTGAACACAGACGCCTGAGTATTCTTTGTTTCCCAACAAAGGCCTGATGAGGTCAGTGCAGGGGGACATGCAGGCGAGGTCTGGGAAACAGAGGGGGAGGAGAGCGCTGATAAATAACACCAGCCTACTTCTGCACGGGCAGTGACATCACACTGGAGAGGAAATGGGATTATTCAGAGAGGGAGAGAGAGAGAGAGAGAGAGAGAGAGAGGGATGGAATGTAGTCAGCTCAGTGCAGGTAAGAATAAGAATAAGAATAAATATAAGAATAAGAATAAGATACAATAAATATAGTGGTGCAAAAAATTTGTTGGACACCCCATGCATTTGTGATACAGTATGCTGCATGAAGTCATACATACATATACATACATATACATACATATACATATACCCATTTATATACATATACACATACATATACATATACACATACACATGCACGTACACATACACATTTACACGTACACAAACATATACATATACACACATACATATATACAGGTACACAAACATATACACATACACAAACATATACATATACGCATATACACATACACGAACATATACATATACATATACATATACATATTACAGGTATTTATCCGTTCTCCAGATCCACATGTTCCTTTCTGCACGTGCAGTGTTCTGTCAAGGTCAAAACTGGATGTTTCAGCAAGATAATGGCTCTTTAACCACATACAGCAATTTAGTTTTTATTCAGGTTAATCTACCTCCTAATCTTATGTAACTATGTAAGTATTTAAAATGAGGTATGTAAAATGTTAAATAAATAATAGCAAAATATTGGCAGAACCCATCTACAGGTATTTGAAGTACATTTAGCCGATAATACTCACTGTTACTTGTACTGGAGTATTTTCACAGTGTGAAACATAGTCTGAACACTTCTTAAAACCACTACTAATAAATGTTGTTGTAGAAAAAGCATTTTATCTCCAAAACTTCACCTGCAGCTTTTGTCATGTGATTTTCACTGCTGCCCTCTAGTGGATGTGTTTGAATGTGTTCTGTGTTACATTGAAGTTGACTTACCTGTAAAAAAATTTACAAAAGTGGTGAGTACTTGATATTTTTTTACAACCACCCTCCTGAAATCAGCCCACTGTACTATAATTTGCTTTTTTTTTGCTTAATATAACAACTGAAGGCTTTATTAAAATATTAACCCCTACATTTTGCATGTTTTAGTGAAAATCAGGATATTTCTCTATCTTTTATGTAATGATCATGTGGATGTTCATAACATCTTGGAGTAAATTCAAAGATTATTGTATCAGAACAGAGAACACTGAAGATAAAGTGATTCTTTCAACAAAATACATAATTAACATAAAAACAATTGTGTCCAACCACTGTCATTTGTCTAACTATATGTTGAATCAATGTTGTAGAAAATCAGAGTTTCCACTTTCATCACGGAGCCTCTGGACGTCCATAGAAGAAACAGATAATGCAACTGCAAAGCTGACAAACTGTGTTTTAACTGAATATTTCAATGTATTGAAATGTATGGAGCTAGCCTTCTGATTGGATGGAAAAAGATGGAGCTTGGCCATCTGATTGGACAATTACACTGGATATTTATATTGTTACAATAAAGTAAAGGTGGCTGAGTAAATTGAACATTTTAAATATGTAAATATCACTGAAATCCAATGTTAAATATACATGTTTGAAATGTTAAATCCACGTTACTCCCTAAATATGTTTACGGTTTGATGTGTTTTTACAGTATTGTTCTGGTAACCACAGCTGCCAGTTTCTTCCATAAAAACAACAGGATTTTTAAGCGACATAAAAAGTCAGATAAGGAGATAAGAGACTGTCCAACCTTAAAAGGGCTTCCCTAACATTTTCCGGCAGCAACCCACCTGTGGAGGTACAGTATGTTTGGCCCAGCAGGACCTTAAAATAAATGATGCATTGTCATTACCATGTAAAAGGGTTGGTCTGTAGCATTCATTTTTTAGTCATCAAATATACAGTGTAATGATGAGATAAGACACGTCAAACACACACAAAATATTAGTGAGATTTTTAAATAATAATAAATATAAGATTTAAAAACAGCAATAATAAAAGAGATTTAAAAATAACAAAAAACTGAACAATAGTTTACACACATTTTTGACTTAGGTGGTTTCAGCCATGAAAACTGACAGGCAACTGATAAGATAGAAAATAAAAGGCTGATATTCGTATGGAAAATTCAGCTCCGTGGGAATGGAAGTGCCCTGGTGTCCTTCTTATGTCGTATACTGGGGTTTTTTTTGGCTGTGGTTTGACTCATAAGAATGTGACATCATTGTGCTTGAACAAATGAAGGTACCGTCCAAAAATAGGACCCAAGAGTGGCTGCTACATGTGGCCACTGCCTCTGAATTTTATTTTTTCTTTAGTGCTTGATGAGGATGAAGTGCTCTTATAAGGGTGGTGCTCAGAGCCGACAGGATTTCTACCAAGCAGCAGCAGAAGAATAAGCACCTATTAGTTTTTGGTTAAAAGCGTGTCTCAGTGTTAGTACCAACATAGATCCATACATTCAGCCACTATACCACAGTGTGTAACAACAATGTTTGGATAATATCAGTTCAGTGAGCCCAGAAATAATTAAAGAATTAATATGTATTTATTTTTAGAAAGTTTTTCATTATTGTTATCAATCTTTCTATACGCACTAACGTTGAACATCAGACTTTTTGCACTGAATCTTCATCATTTTCAGGATATAGAGAAATGTCCTCTGTTAAATTTCCCTGACAACATGGTTTTCAGCTCCACAAATGAGCTGCACTTTGCACACACTGTGCAATCATCTTCTCATCTCTGAATGGCTGTGTACCCAGCCCATTCTTCAGGTTTCCAGGAGGAACAGTTGTGTGGGCTGTCCATTCAGAGTGCCCTTGGTTGATGAAAAGGATGCTTTGATTGAGCCAGTCTTAAGTTGTGGTGGAACATGCACTTAAGTAACACAGTTGTCTCTGGGGCTGCACAGAATCTCATGTTTAGTTCAGGAGAAGGAATACGTGGTGTCTCCCTGCAGTACCATATGCACACATTTCCCATAAATGTTATTTAATTCATACCCTGGTGGTGTTGCTTCTATGAATCAGACTGCTGGAGATGATGGTGCTGCAGAGATCATCATCAGGCTTCATGAATCATACAGTGGAGAGTGATGTCTGTACACTGAGAGCAGGTCGTGATCACTGCAGAGCACACGTTTACGCTGAAAATCACAAATGTCCAATTATGTCAGAATGCAAACATACAATTTGGCTTTTTGCTGTTTATGCTGTGCTAAAAAAAGAACTAATACAAGAGACCTCAATCAAACTGATAATAAGAGACACTGCAACAAATCTAATAAACACAGTTAATTAAGAGTTCTCATGTTTTCCAAACGGACACTGTCTGCACAATTATTCATGATCCATTATAAGAGGAGAGGCATGTGCATGATATTAAATTGCCCCATGCAATTTGCTTTTTTCAGATCATTTTGTTTAACTATTTCATGCCTCCGAACAAAATGTTCAGTGTTACAAATTAAAAAGATGCCTCTGTGTTTCCAGACTAATCTGGAGATTTTCAAAGGAAAATTACAATAATTTGAAGTGGAGATGTTGTATTCTTGGGGGGGATGTATTAACTTCTATAAAAGGACTGAGTTCTCTGGGTGAGAGTGGTGACGCAGACGCTGCGCCTTTTGCGCGGGCTATAAAAGAGGACAGTCCGCTCTGATCCGGTGTAGTCCACAGATGGAGGAGCAGCGGGGCTGGTAAGTCTTGGACCGCTCCCTAGTGTCTGGAGAATCTCCAAAGAACACGGAGATGAACACAACTGAGAGGGGTTACCTTCCTGTTAATGGCATCCTCGACATGCTCAGCTCTGTGACCGGGCATCACCAGTCCCACATTACGCACCTGGTCCTGCAGAGCGCATCCGTAAGCCCGGTCCTCCAGCACCCTAAAGTCTCGACCCTATCCAAGACGGGTATGGGCATCATCAAAACGGTTCAAGGCCACTGGAGACAACAGGACAAGAAAGAGGCAGCAAGCAGATCCTCAAGTTCAGGCATTCGGCAGGTATCGACAGACCGACTCCCCAAAAGGTCCGTGGATCTGATGGAGCTGGGTCTGACCAAGCGCGGGAACCATCAGAGGATAGTTGTGCTTGGCGCACCGAAAGTAGGCAAAACCAACATCCTCCGCCGGTTCTTGGGGAAAGACTTTCAAGAGCACTATGAACCCACGACCGAGGACTTCCACAGAAAGCTGTTCCACATCGGAGGGGAGACGTACCAGGTGGACCTGCTGGACGCAGCCGGTGAGAGGGACTTCCCTGCCAAGCGGAGACTGTCCATACTGACAGGTGAGTCCCTCAACAGTATCAGGATGAGTTCACTTTGGTGTTTTACAGATATCAATATCCATGTTCTGTCTTTCAGGTGACATCTTTGTGCTGGTCTTCAGTCTGGACAACAGAGAGTCCTTTCAGGAGGTCTGTGAGCTGCTCAGCGAAATAAAAACTGCAAAGACAAAGTTCCTGAAATTAAAGACTCCCCCCAGAGTGCCTGTAGTGATTTGCGGGAATAAACTGGATCTGTGCGCGCAGAGAGCCGTCAGCCGGCTGGACGTGACGGAAACCCTCAGTGAGGAGGTCACGTTCATCGAAACCTCCGCCAAGGACGGCACCGGACTGGAGTCCACGTTCAGAGCCCTGGCCACTTTGGGCGGGCTGCCCGACGAGACCAGTCCGTCACGTCACGACACCATCCCCATCCTCACCTACCGGTCTCTGTGCGTCACTCCGCGTGGCAGGAGGGGGAGCCGGGGACTCGGTGCGCCCTTCGCAGCCGTGGATCCTCTGGCGCGTCGCCCGAGTTTCACCACTGACCTGCGGCTCGTGCTTGGATCAAGCACGAAAAACAACAAACTCGAGAGGTGTCAGATTCAATGAATTATGAACCTTCTCGAAAAACCAATTGTAGTAGTATGCTGCAATGTCATATAATGTCAGGAGTTATACTCTGTAGCACCAGGCTGGACCGGTGCGCTCATATTTTTGTATTTATTCGTGTTATGTATCATGAAAATGAATAAAATGAGTATTTGTAAATGTCATGTGTGCGCTGTTTCCATCTATTCAGTGAAATTATTAGAGAAAAGCCATCAGTTATCTCATATTAATTAAGAAAAAAAGTGATAAACAGATGCGTATGAGGATGCTCAACTGCGCGCGCATCTGACGTTTTTTACTATCAGTCATGAAACAATAGTCTGACACATTACAGCGTCACCAAGGAGCCCGTTGTAAAACAGCCCACTTGTAGTACACACGCACACACACACACTCATGAATCACAATGATATTTCAATGGGACCCGGACAGCTCTGCCATCACACACCGGAGCGTGGGAGGGAAGTGGAGTCTGTGAAATCAGCACCATGGAGAGAGACCACGAATATACAGTACTACTGCTCATGTTGTTTAACGAGGGATATTTTTATACGTGCAATTTCCTCAACACTTATCATTTAATGGTTCAGGACAAAATATAGCACTGACTGAGTCCAAATTTAGATTATAATTTGTTAAATAACAACAGGTGTTACTGGTCTGGAATGACTTTTTTGTAAGTGTTTAGAAAAGCAGCAGAATCTCATTATAGACAGGAATAAATCCACACAAACCAAACATTTCTAATGCACTGAGAGAATATTCATTATGTTTAGATGACTTTTAATTCAGCCGGGTGGATTAACATCAGCCTCATTGTTTGTATTTTCTCTATTATGGATGGTGACTGAATAAACCTAAAACCTTCCACTATTATATAACAGTATTTTGAGGCGTCTGACACATATGTCAGCATTAAAGCATTCAAGTTCACACCAGTGTATGGATCTATAGTTGAAATTCAACCTTTAAAATGTCAGATTTATTCGAGGCTACATGTCAGTCGTCTCTCATATTACTTACTGTTTAGCACCACTACTCTAAAACCATGATCAGTTTTGTATGAACAAATACGACATCAGTGTATTTTCATCATTGTCCAAAATATAAAAATACAATCAGCTGATTTTGGAAAACATAATTCAGTATGTAGATGCTGGTCTTATGTACATGAGTATACACAGCTTGTCACCATAAGAAAAACTGCATATTGCTTCACAAGAGGTGATGTAGTATTGGAAAAAAAAAAAGTACCATCATTCAGTCTGCATTCTCTGTAGAATGGAGCTCCATCTCAACTACTGTCAGAGATCTGGATTCATATAGTATATTTAAGGCACATTTACAGAGATGTTTTATCCATAATAAGTTCTGTCACACTAAAACTCTGTTGTACTTTATTGTCCTCATGTGTCTGTGTGCATGTCTGATAGTGGTTATAGTGGCATGTCGTTTTCCTCTATGTTTCATATGATGTGTGCATATGTATTGTATGTATTCTTTTATTATTGCCTCAATAAATCATGAACATAATTGTAAATTTAATCATATACTATGGTTTTTAGTGTAACCTGTCAGGAACAATAGAATAAAATATAGCATTTTGGCTAATTCTGGCACTGTCTGTACTGTCCCTGTCAAATAAAGCAATAAATAAAATGAATGTGACACGAAAAAAAGGGAAAACAAGGGCCTAATACTGCTCAGTTTGTACTAACTTGAGTTCAACAACACCTTAACATTCAGTCATATCGTCCTTAGGTGTTCCATTGCTATGACAACGGGCTGAAAGTCTTCTGTGTTTGTCCTTCGGGAAACTCTGAGTGGGTCTTTTGTGGGTCTGGGATATTTCTCTCCAGCTCCAACAGGAGAGTGGGCAGTATGCTGTCCAACAAGGCCAGGCCGTTCCATGAGCAGCACAGGCCCCTGAGAAGAAAATGAAAAAAATCATATTGTTTCTGCAAACTGTAAAAACCAAGGTCAAGTTTATTTCTATAGCACATTTTAAACAACGGAAAGTGCTGTGCAAAGTTGTAGATCCAAATGTAAGATGTACTAAAGCTAGTAAAATAAGAATACATACAAGATCTATAAAAACTGATAAAAAATGAATAGCATCTAAAACATAACCAGAAGATAAATTAAATAATACAACTCCATGTTAAAGGGTTTTAAATGATCACCTGTCATCCAGAATCAGTCGTCCACTTTGTAACAGGCTTTGAATATCAGTGGCTTTACCCAGGACTTCCTGAAGGCCGAGGTCAGGGCTGAATGACTGCCAGTGCTGATAGATACCACGAAATTACATAAACAAGATGAATTCATTTAACACATTCATGAATACAGAGCACGTCCTTCACTGATACAAGACTACAGATACAAAGTCTTTTTTATTTCTAAACTTTCATTTTGTGGAGCTCACCTTGTGACTAATGCCTCCGGTCATTCTCAATCCCATCACCAACACCTCCTCCAATCTGCAAACATTCACAATGGCTAGAATTTGATCGTGTCTAAAATTAGAGTGACACGTCTAAGAATAGGATTTCACAAGAACAGACTGTTTGGAACAACGAGCACATGTGCAGAGACCGGCATCACTGCCTTTCACACTCTGTCTTACGTTACACTAATATCTGAGTGGAACGTCATTGTTACATTTCGCATTTGCGGGAACTTTCAGGCACTAAATTTAGTCAGACAGATGCCCCCCCCCAAAAAAAACAAGCCAAACAGCTACTAACAGTTCACGGTGACCGAGCTGAATCCGCCTCCGTGTCCCGTGTCCTCTCTGCTGGACCTCACGGATCCACACATCGGGTTCCAGAGTCTGGGTCCGGGCCTCGCGAAGAACACCTCCGTCCGCCAGTGGAACAAATCTCCCATGAGCCCCTGGTAGTAATGTTAAAACTAGTTAATGTAGTTAAGACCAGCTAAACCAGGGTTCCAGATTCAGCCCCATTAGATGTCCAGTGTGTATATTTATATGTGTATGAGTGTATATACAGATATTTTATTTTATTCACTATTGTAAACATGGGTAATTGTATATATATTTTATAAGTGGGTGTACATAAATACGAAAATATGTATATGGTCAGCAAGTCTAGATTGTATATTTGTGTGTGGGGTGGGTTTAGGGCAAGTGTTTTATAATGCTTTGTAAATCTCCTTGAATTAAATAAAGGTCTAAAAAAAAAAGTTAAATAATAACATAAAGAATGAGAAATCCAGAATTTTCTCTTTGTTTTAGTGCAAAAAAATACCTTAATAACTGATAAATTATGAAAATATTTACATTTATAAAACTATCCTTTCACAAAAAAAGATGTGAATAACCTGAAAACACTGACATTTCTTAAGAAAAATAAGTGCAATTTGAACAATATTATGCCTCAACTTATCATTTATACACCTGCATTACAAACAAAACATTTAGTAACAGGCAGAATATTGTTAACATTGGACTTAATTTTCAATTAGATATTTCAGGTTATTCACATTTTATTCTAAAAGGATAGTTTGTAAATGTAAATATTTTCATAACGTAATATTCTTTTTTTTCTCACATTAAACCAAGAAGAAAATTTGGGATCATCATTTATAGGTTATTATGGTATATTTAACTTGAGATCATATTGGTCTGTGTGTGGAACCTGAACTAAAACGACTCCAACACCCTTGACTGTCATTTTTACACTTTGCAGATTCATCCCACAGGCCGGACTAGAACCTTTATTGGGCCAGTTTTGGCCCGCGGGCCGCATGTTTGACACCCCTGAACTAAACCAAGACCAAGGCAGGATACAACCAAGACTGTGAGAGTGAATGAATAATGGATCAATAATGTGCCTTGGAAAGCGCTATAGAAATCCAATCCATTATTATTATTATTATTATTATTATTATTATTATTATTATTATTATTATTATTGTTATTATTATTAAGACCAGACAGGACACACAACAGGAGCATTACACCAACCCAGTTCTTCAAAACTACAGACTGATATAAGGTTTGAGATGAATCAGTAAAATAACACATCCTTACAACTGTGGACTTGAACTAAATCCGTCGTTGTCTAAGACGGAGACAGGACCACTTTCAACCAATCTCAAGTGCTACAACCCTACTTAAATCCAACACTGGTCCATCATTTATTCATGACGGTGTTACGTTACCTGGTCCGACACCAATGTACTGCCTCCCCCTCCAGTAACTCATATTGTGAAGACTCACTGCATCCTACAAAGAACAATATGATAACATTAATGTGAAAACTGTAACAGAGCACACATTTTTCATATAACATTACAACTTTAAAATATGATTCATCATTTCAGTTCAGTTTCTGTGCCAGCTGAAGCTCTAGGGTCTGCTTCAGCTGTAGATACAGATTTTTTCCGACACTAATGTATAACAAATGAAACATGACTTGGTTCACAATATTAACTAGGGTCAAAAAATATGACTATGGAATCAGAATATTATAGTGTGGATGGTGATACTATATTAATTCTCAAAAAATAAATCTATTTTTAATTATTAAATGCAGAGTTTTCCTTCAGTTCCAACAGCTACATAGTTGGGTTGTACTCTTTATACAATGACAGTTTTCATCAAATTAAAACGGTCATTGATCCAACTATGGGTTTTACTGGTGAATCAATGTTGTAGAAGATGACGGTGTTTCCACGGTAACTACGGAGCCTCTGAACGTCCAAATGGGTCATATCTGATGACCATGAAAAGATGACAAACTGTATTATTTACATGTATTGATAGGATTAGTGGATCAGCAGGTATTAAACAGTTTACATCAGTAGATGCTTATGGCTGCTGGTGGATGTTTGGGTCTTTATGGGTTAAATTCTCTTCTTTGCATTCAGTGTGGACGGTAAAGTAAGATTTTCATTGTACAGGGACATATGACAATAAAACACCTTCAATCTTGAATCTTAATAATAAAATTCTGGATTAAATTAAATGAAGGGGACAAAATTCTTTGAAGAACCAGTAGAGTATCTTACATTTCTTGCAAAGTTGGACACTTCATACTGCTCAAAGCCGTGCTGTTGCAGCGTCGTCCGTGCGCGTTCGTACATCTCTGCCGTCTCGTCGTCTGCGGGCGTCGTCACTTCCCCACGATGCACCTGTTTGAAGAGCTGGGTGCCTCGCTCCAGGGTGAGCTGGTACAAGGACACATGGTCATCACACACCCTCAGCACCTCACTCAACTCCTTCTCCCAGGATTCCACGCTCTGTTTGGGACGACCAAACATGACGTCCACAGAGACCCGGCCGGGACACAGCCTCCGAGCCTCTGCTAGAGTTTGTAAAGCCTCGACGGAGCTGTGGTCTCTGCCCAGGAGCTTCAAGTCGGCATCCTGCAAAGACTGGATCAGAGACAATGGAAGAACTGAACTGATGGCAGAGACAGTACAGAAGAACTTCACTTAACCCATGAAGACCCAAACCAAAACCATCTGAACTGTGTAATACCTGTTGATCCACTGATCCTATCAATACATGTCAATAATTGGTGTAAAATACAGTTTATCGTCTTTTCATGGTCATCAGATATGACCCATTTGGA
>JAPQRQ010000027.1:27031819-27042576 GCA_037367365.1 Apogon talboti
TGTAGACCACATTGGACCTGAGATTGTTGACTCACTGTCCTCACTGGAACTGTTGATGTCACTGTCTTGTAATGTATATGGAAATGACCAAAAATAGTCACTTGCCCAATAAAGGGTTAATGATGCACCAAATGTTTTCCATTGGTGATGGGTCAGAACTGCACGGGGGCCACTTCAGGACCTGGACTCTTCCGCTTTGACACGTACAGTAGCTGTTGTGATAGATGCAGTGTCCAGTTGAACACTGTCTGGTAGGAGCATATGTTGCTTTAAACCTGTAGATACCTTCCAGTGTTGACAGTGCTGGATGTGCAAGCTGCCCCTCCCATTGGCACTAATGCACCCCCATACAATCAGAGGGGCAGGCTTTTGATCTGAGCTGGATGGTCCCTTTTCTACTTTAGCCCAGAGAATATGGTGGTCCACAAAGACTTTTATATTTCTGACCACAAAACAGTTATCAGTTGAAATGAGCTTCTGCCCAGAGAAGACAGGGATGTTTCTGGACCATGTTCACATACGACTTGTTCTTTTTTTGTTTTGTTTTGTTGATTGAGCTTTAACCTGCTCTAGCCCATGCAGCAACTTCCATTAGAATATCATCAATCAGACTCTGGTTTTAATGCAGTGCTGCTTGAGGGCCAGATGGTCATGGTCATGGTCGTCCAGTACTGATTTTCATCCATGCCCCTTTTGAACACTGAGATTTCTGCATGGTCTACATTTTTGGAGCGTTATGGATAGAAAACAGGATGCTCAGTTGTACGTGAGAGGAGGTTCACAACCTGTTGGACAATATTCTGACCGTTTCAGAAATTTAATACAACCTTCTCAGTGTGTAAGTGCTGACCGGGACCTTCATCTCAGGACGCCAGCGTTAACTGCATTCATTTAGGCAACATGTAAACATATGTGACTAAAAACAGATTACTAATATAGTATTTAAAAGTTGTCCTGCTGTTCTATTTTCCAGAGTTGCGCTCATTCTTCTCTTCTTTGTTGACTTTGTATATAGATATCACTTTTAGCGGCACAGTCATCAGCTCACCTTCATTATTTACTATTGTAAGGTTCAGAAGTGATATGATATATATTTGAAGAAAAGTTAATTAATGTGTCTCGGTTGACTTGTTTACGTTTATGTTATTATTTCCACATTGGTGCATTTAAATGTTTTTTATTTGAGTTGTACAAGCAGTGAGAGTGATCTGTTGAATCAGCTCTCTTGAATTGCGTTGCACTTACCTATTGGGCATTTCCGGCTCCTGATTGGTTAGTGGTGATCAGGTGGTTTTTGGGGATTGAGGAAGTGCCGTTTTTAGTTTGGTTGGGCCGTGCGGGAAAAGTAAACACACTGTTAACAGAGAAATCAGTCTCATCTTGCAGTCTTCTTTTATCAAGAGTGATCCATCCACCACCAACAACCTCCCACGTTACACTATTTAAGCTAATGACAGTTTGTTCTTGTACTTTTAGTCGTGGCCTAATAATCAGTACATGTTATCATTGCACAGTCTGCATACGTGTATATTAAACCCATGGTGCACATTTTAACTGCTAATGCACTTAGAAGACTGTTAAGTGTTTGTCTCTGGGAGCTTTCAGTTGGTAAATGAAGGAATGGAGTTTGATGCCAAGCTCACAGCACCTCTTCTGCACTGTTAAGATAGAAATTCCTATGTCACATTATTATGGTTGTTAAGGCTACTGTTCAGTGATATATGCGGTTTGGACAATTTATCAACTAACTGGCAGGTCCAACAATCAAAAATACATCTTTAATGCAGCTATTGGCAACGTAGACCATATGAAAGTCATTCCAAATGGAAGTGATTAATGGTTTTACAGTCACTGCACTGTATCCTTGGTAAAAAAAAAAAAAAAAAAAAAAAAAAAAGACCTGCAATGCGGCACTGCACACGGAGATAATAGGACAAGTGAAGAAGAAAACTTGATGCCTTAACTCATATGCAGGGTTAATTGAATAAGGTTCACGCTAACAGTTCATTGGTAGGGTGTGGATGGGTTGTGGCGCTCTCGTCCTTCTGCTGCTGATAGTTTGTGTTAATTATTGAAGCTTAAAACCACAAATTGCTCCTTTAAGTTCGACACTGCCAACCTGTCACTCATTGTTTTTAGTTTTTATTTTATTTAACCTCCTTTTAACCTGGAAGACCCGTAAGATAACATGTCTTTTTTAAGGGAGACCTGGTCAAAAGGCACATTGGTACAAGCCCAAAAATAAATAAATAAATAAATAACATTACAAATACATAAAAAATTGTCTCTTTTCCGTCATATGCTCTGTTGTTTTATTAAAGAGCGGATGAGGAAACGGTGACCTATTTGACACACGACAAAGTGATCATAAATTGTTGTTTTAGCATGTTGCACACATGCATTTCTCTGTTTTAACCGGTTCCATCCAGTCCAAGCAGCTGATTCTGGCGACTGGTTATGTGACCGACAACATCCTGACTCACCTGGACGTTTTTTTTATTTATTTATATATATATTTTTTTAATTACATGATCATCTCACCTCTGTTATGTGTATTCTGGTACATCGTATAGGCTGACAGGAGCCTCCTGCTCTTTTCATCAACTCCAGTGTGGTTTAAATAAGACTAATGAACTGAGCATAAGTTGTATTCATGACGAATGGAGAGAAGTACTCACGCGCCATTGGATTCTTTATCTGTGTTGGAGGATTTATTTTACTTTCTTTTACCAGGTGGACCTCACCTCCGCCGTCACTGACACACACACGACGTTCTTCGCAGCTTCCTTCGCCCCAAAACATTATCCTTTTCTGATTTGATTTGTCGAAACTCCGCTGTGTCCTGAACCTTTTCAAACCTCTCCCTTCGCTGAAATGAAACTATGATTTATGTCCACGTTTCCTTCTGCACCATCCCACACACTGTCTTCGTGTTATTTGACTGAGTGTTTCATAGGGAAGTCATTCTTCAAGGTTTCCGTGGCACGTCTCTCACAGTTTCAGGTATTGTTAGAAAATAACACAAACAGCGAAATGAAGATACAGGGAAAATGTGAGTGTAAGGAGTTGATTTTCTTTTCACACTTTTTTTCATTCATGACTCGTGTGTTATATTTTACAGCTCCACATGTACCGCAGAGGCATGACATGTGATGTGTGTGTGTGTGTTTGTGCAGCAGAATTTTGTGAGTAAGCATTGTGTACGGCCTTTTTTTATGCAGTGATACATAATAAACTTTACTTTTTAATGCAGTGAGAAAAGGGAATGAAGCCAGTTGACGGTCACAGCATTTGAAACACAATGACAACGCAGGAAATGGTCAAGTCAGATGTGTTTATGTAGTGCATTGAAAATCAACATATCAGTGCTGTACAAATATAGACGGATAAGACTTTTAACCTCAGAGGACCCACTGTCCACGTATGAGGACAAAAAATTCACAGCTTTATACAAAAAATAAAAAGAAACAACTGTCCACCACAAATGACATTCCATAAAAATTTTTAAGAATGCATCTGAAAAAACTGTTTCATGATGTTTCCAATATGAGCAATTATTTCATTAAAAAAAGCCAAAACTCAAAAACCTGTGGGGCTCCTGGGTCTGAGGAGGTTAAGATAAATAAAAACAATAAAATCACTTACACTCGACTGCGTAACTCCAGTAAAGCTGGCGGAAAAGAACTAGGTGATGATTTTCACTTTATATGCTTTATAATTAGAGTGATTAAAAGATGGAATATCCTCCCACAAAAATCTAAATGTTGAACTTCTCAGTGACGTTAACTTATTTTCGTAGGATTATCAGCAGGAGATGACGAGTTTGTTGTAGTTTATTTGTCAAATATCTAATGGTTTTATAATTCTGCTCTGAAACTGAAGTCATAACAAACATGATGGACAACATAGACAGAAAAGAGACAATATGTAACAAATTATATTGCAGTAAATCTGGTGTAAACTACTGACCTTTCTAGTTATGCCCCAGAAACAGACAAAACAGGGTTAAATCTAACCACAAAAACAACTGATGTGATTATTTTAACGGTTTCAAAGCAGCATCCTGACTAAATATTGACTTATACCAGTCTGTGGTAACAACAGTCAAAATAAATTAGATTTTTTTTAACGTTTTTTCAAAAATATGTGGCATGAACTGATTTAAATGAAGTATTTTTACATTATTTTCTTTTTATTACATTCATGAAAATAGAGTAAAAAGGAGGTAGTGATTCGGAAGTTGGCTTAAAAGGTGCAGAATAAATTTGGAAATAAATAATATTTAATAAACAGATGAATCGAGGTGTTTTAAGTCTTGATTCATTAAAAATACGGATACATTTCCAGAAATTCAATGCAAGAAAACCATTTTTTTAAATTTAAAAACCTCTGAAATTGAGTGAAATTGTAAAAAAAAGAATAAATAAATAAAAAGAACGCAAAATAAATAAATTAAAGCAACCAACACAAACTAAAACATCATCTACAAGGAAAACAATTATAAATCAAAGACTGGCAAACAGATCAGTCTGGAAAACCTGGCAAAAAGAAATATGTTTTATTAGGCTGTGTTGCTAGTACAGTTCAGTATAAATCTAAATGATTAGGATTCACATTCATGGACAGTAATAAACAAAGTTCTAACAAGTAGTAGAAAAAAAACACCTGTCAAATTAAACATCACCTTATAAATCTCCCCCCTGAGTGAGCGTTGCTCTGGGAAATAGGTTGCCTCCATATTTATGTGTTCTAAATTTATATCGTTGATGTCAGCCTTATAAATAAAACATAAATAAATTACAGTATTCATAAAACAAGATTATGCACTTCTTATTGTAGCTGCTGTTTTTCAGTTTGGGGTTCTGTGTATGCTTTGATATTGTTGGGTTTGTGCAGGAGCATCCACGCAGACAGCAGGAAAATAATAAGTACATTACATGAAATTAATCTAATATCAGCAAAAGCTGTTACGACCGCCTCCTTCATCTGCCTCTGAGCTGACAGAGTGATTAGTCTGACTTCAGGTTGACTCTGTCTCCGACTCCGCTCAATTATGTCCTTACATATGCAGCGTCTAAATCTGGAATACTTCATCTGAATCAGTCTGAACCAGAATGAACCGAGGCTTTGTGAGCAGCTTTTACAGCCGAGCACCCATGAAACGGCGTTAACCCTTCAACCCCTGAGACGTTATTCCGGGTAAACGGGCTGTTGTGAATTTGAGAGAAAAAACAAAGACAAAGAGATGAATTGAAGTTTGACAGGTTTTGACTAAATAAGGCACTCAGAATGTACATGAATAACAGGTTTAGGATGTTGAACATGAACAGTGGACTGGAACACACTGAACAACCACAAGGATTTGAGTTTGGGCCCAGTAGTTTTTGTTTTGGGCTCTTTTTTTTTCTAAATCAGTCCAGCTGCTTTTTGACACCTGGTTGAACTCCAAAAAGTGGTTACACGGTAAAAACTGGGGATAAACACAGTAAAAAAAATACAGGAAAATCACGACGACACTGGAAACAACAGTAAAAACAAAAAACACAAGGATAATGGTGTAAAAAAAAAAAAAAAAGCCCAAAAGAGTGCCACTCACTGCTCTGTGATTTGCCCCCATTACACAGGTGGTGGGGGGTGCACTGAGCATGCTCAGATGTCTATGGAAAGATCAATCTCTATTCTATCAGCAAGTTTTGAAAATTTTCTTATTGAGCAAACGGTTGAATTTTTATGAATATTTCACACATCATACATACAGAACACTCACCACAGACACGTCAGGGGTTAAAGGGTTAATCTGAAAGTACCGAACTTTATCTCTCAGACTTGGACATGAATCTTGGTTTAGCAGCAGTGTGTGGTTTTGTGGATTCTTATTATTATTTTATAACGTTCCAGGTTTTATTTTTCTTTTACGGACATGTACAATCCATCATGGTCAGCTTCAAAAGATACACGATATTTTTCCATGTCCCGAGATTTACTTAGTGAGTGTATTGATGTCAGCTGTTGAGCAATGATGGTTATCTCTGAGTTTTAGAAAGAAAGAAAGAAAAAGAAAAGACAGATGAATGTTCTTACTTTAGTCCAAGCGGTTCAACGTTGGCAAAGTTTTCGTGTGTATATTCGTGGGTGTGAATATGTGCCCACCTGCTTCTTTAGTTGATGATATTGATTTGTTAGCGATGGTTTGTGACTCTTTAGTATCTTTAACGGACATGTTACATAACCATATTTAACCTGTGCCAAAGTCATCCAGCAGAGTTTAGTGGTCGTCATGGAGCTCAGTGGAAGAGTAGCATAATTATACTGGAAGGTAATGGCAGATAAGAACTGAACCCCATTAGGGGATCTCACAGATTAGCATAAACTATTTATATCTGAAAATATGTGGGGGCATCCTTGGTCTAGGCCAGGGTTTCTCAACTGCTGGGTCACATCCCAAAAGAGGGTCGCAAACCCGTTTTCGAAAAATTATGTTAAGAAACCTAATCCTATACTTAATTTTTTTATGCAGCTGAGCGCCGTCTGTTCACACGCCCCAGCACTAGGTGGCGGTAATGTACAATGGTCCATATGTTGATGGTTTATAGCAGGTCAATCATTAGAGATATCAATATAGTTTCTATTGAGCACTGATTGGAAGTTATATATGGACTTTAATTTGGGCTTGTGACCTTTGACCTTGACTGACCTTGAAGGGTCAGACTTAAGGTCACCAATGTCTACATTCAACAATCTTCTTCTCTGAAACTACTGGTTGGATTCATTTCAAATTTTTTAAGTAGCTTCCTTGGGACAATGTCTACAAAGTTTCTCAGCAGTTTTGAAAAATTTTTCTTTTTGCATTTTTTTTTTTACAAATTTTTTAAATATAAAAAATTTACCTTTACTTATAATGGGTCAGATTTTGGTAGGTTATAACATAAATAAATCATTAGAGATATCAATATATTTACTATTGAGCCCTGATAGGAAGTCATATGTGGACTTTCATTTAATTAGTTGAGTTCTCCTCCAGTGGAAGTACCACCCACTTCTATTGGGAGGGTGATCTCCTGCATCCAGACCACAGGACTCTAACATAGAACAGAACCTGACAACCTCACAAATCCAACTTACTAATTCTTGATAGAACATGAACATTTTTATGTTTACACAAATTAACCTCTTAAACTTTAAATAAACCAGGCCTTTTTACTGCTAGTCAAAATAAACATATAAACACTCATTCTAACTTATTATCACATGTTGGCTTTATAAACCCTTCAGGATCAGGTAAAGTGAAGTGCAGCGACTGCAGAAGGATTTATATGACATTTGAAATGAGGGGTTCTGTGGGAAAATGATGCTCTTCCAGCTCTTCTGCAGCCCTTTAAGGACACATATGTGAGGAAAACAATGTTTACTTAAACAGCGGGTCTGTCCTCAGTGTTCCACATCGCTCCATAAATGTTATGGTGTCTTATCATTATTATTATTATTAGAGTAAAACCCTCAATCCCTCAAATGTTCTGGGTCACCGAATTGTTAAAAAAGAAAAAGTGTAGGGGTAGGATGTAATATTTTAGTTTTTCACCGGGGCTTTGCTCTAATAAAGTCATCTCCCACACCATCGTCATGCAGCTGCTAACAATTTAATCCAATAAAAATCAGTGTAATTGAATTATATTTCCACATTCCTCTACATGTGATAAGAGCCAGTGGGACAACAGAGCTCCCATTGGTTCACATGTGGCCTCAATTTAACTTGTTGAAATGGACATTAGAGTTGTGTCTTCACCCACAGTTTTTACTGAATGCACTGCAAACTGAACCGATGCTGCCCAGGACGGCAGGTTTTAATAAAACATCCGCCCAGGGACACCCATCTCCTCCTTAAGCCCAGAGCACCACCTTTTATTGGGGCAATTTTTTGCAGCTGTGGGAAAACTTTCTATTGTTCCATTTGTGTCCTGCATGGACAGCGTTCACCTCAGAAGAACCCGTACCTCTGCTGAAACCCTTCATTTTGCACCTTCCTCTTCTTCCCCTGGTTATAGTCTGTCTTCTGTGGCAGCACCATATGTTATAGTTAATTTCCACTGTAACCTGCAGAGGTGGCATCAGTGGAAGTGTGTCCCTCCGTAGTGTCTCTGCAGCTTCGACATGACCAGACTGATGCTGATTAAAACCACAGGACACAATACTTTACAATACATCAATACATCACAGTAGTTTTTCATCTCAGTGGTTGTATTAGTTTTAGTGACATGAGTGATTTCACACTATTCATACAACAAACTTCTTTATCTCTATTTCATCTTTTACGCTGACAAATATCATGTATGCACAGTGGTCATCAAAATTATTGGAACACTCTGCATATTTAAGAGGTTTCATCTGTTTTTTTGTTTTTTTTTCCCCCCAATTAAAATACCCATAAAATGAATTAAATATCTACAAAGTCATCATTATGCTCTATAAACAATAGAATATAGACATCATAAGGAGATTTAGTTCATTTTTCTCACAAAAAACAAAGTATTTCACTGTCAGTGCCACAAAGTCATGTTCCTTCACAGAAAAATCCAAAGTCCTTGTGTATCATTGTCAGCTGTGATTGTGGTTAAAGTGATATTGAGTCTTAGGACACAGCTGTGTGACTGTGTTGAATGTACAAGGCCGATCCTGCTCATTACTGAGTACCCACTGAGTACCAGTGTTGTGTGTGTGCTCCCTTTTAACCCATAGAGACCCAAACATCCACAGATCTAAACTGTTTTATACCTGTTGATCCACTTATTCTATCAATACAAGTAAATAATTGGTGTAAAATGCAGTTTGTCATCTTTTCATAGTCATCAGATATGACCCATTTGGACGTTCAGAGGCTCCGTAGTTACCGTGGAAACGCTGACATCTTGCAGAACATTGATTCACCAGTAAAACCCATGGAGTTGGATCAATGACAGTGGATGGACACACTTATTCAGTAAATACCTGATTTCCACTCAAAAATGCAAAATACAGAGGATAATAGAGTAAATGGTGATCAATCACGTAATAAAGGTTAAAAATAGAGAACAATTAATTTGGGAACTGCCACAAAAGTCACACTGGGTCTTTAGGGGTTAAATTATGTTTGTTAGGTTTTTACTGACAACTGTTTTCACTACCATTAACTCCTGTTTTTCTCAGTTATATTCCAAGTGAGGCCTTTCCCCCCAGTGTATTCTGAAGGTTATAATACTGGGAGTTTATATATGAATACTAAGAGTTGGCTCATCAACTAAAACTTTCCCAGTTAAATGTAATATTTCATACAACGCTATACACCCAACGCTGTTGATTTAGGAGCTGATCCACATGTATGGTTCCAGGTCCTCGGCCCATATATGCAGACATGTAGAATCATAAATCGTTCTCGTTGCATTATTTTATCAATGCATCAAGTTTTCCACTTCTCCCAGGTGTAAAAACCCTTATGATATTGTAAGGGTTTTTATTCTTTTTTCAGTGTTTAGTCAGTTTTTTTAATATGCTAATTGAAAATGTGGATACCAGATGGAAACACACCTACTAATAAAAATGCATCATGTACAGCTGGTTTATTGATTCTTATTTTTTATTCTTTTTGTTAACCCATTAAGGCCCAGTGCTACTTTTGTGTCAGTTCTCAAATGACATTGTCTCTCTATTTAACCATTTTAAAGTAATTTATCACAATTAATTATCATATTATCCTCTATATTTTTTGCATCTTCAGTGTAAATCAGGTATTTTCTTATGTGTAATTCATTCATGTAGATGTTCATAAAAGCTCATATTAAAGTTGATGATTATTATATCTTAAACAGAGAAAACTGAAGGGAAAAGTAACTTTTTGAACATAAACCCAGTGTGTCCATCCACTGTCATTGATCCAACTCCATGGGTTTTACTGGTGAATCAATGTTATAGAAGATGACGGTGTTTCCACGGTAACTACGGAGCCTCTGAACGTCCAAATGTGTCATATCTGATGACCATGAAAAGACGACAAACATCAATTATTTACAAATATGGATAGGGTTAGTGGATCAGCAGGTATTAAACAGGTTAGATCAGTAGATGGTTTTAGTTTCTGGTGGATGTTTGGGTCTTTATGGGTTAAGACAGAAAATAACCCAAACTGGAGGTTTTCACTCAGCGAAGGCGATATGCTTCCTGTCTCCCTCCAGATATTCTGCTGCCTGTTTCTCACTGGGTGGTAACGGGGCTGATCTCTGGTCTGGAGCGGTGACAGAGCCAAGAGAATGAGCGATGGTTCACATTATGGAAAAGTTTGTGGGATGGAGGGTGGGAGCCAGGCTTTTCTCTTGAGTTTGGACTGTTCATCTTAGCCTACATGCCTCCCCTCTCTCTGCTCTGGCCTTTAGCTCTTTGCAGTCGGCCAGGACAGTTATCTCCACGCAAACAGGAAATAAAGCCAAAGGGCTGGATGTCACAGAGGGATTATATAAAGATTCAACCAGTTGCTTTTACTCGTTTGGTCTGGAATAAGATACATATACTGAACACGATACTACGATACAAATATAAGCGCAGATAGTATTAAAATGAAGTCATTAAATCCATCTCTGAACCATATTAATCCATCCACTATGCACATACTGTCCATATTACTGAACAATTCCATTTTACTTTGGACATTGTAGTTTATAGTTCTATCTATCTATCTATCTATCTATCTATCTATCTATCTATCTATCTATCTATCTATCTATCTATCTATC
>JAPQRQ010000027.1:27072639-27092107 GCA_037367365.1 Apogon talboti
CCATTACTTCATGGTACCTAACAAAGCAGGTACACTCACTGTTGATGCAGAGGTGGACCTTACAGACCCTGTAGACCTATTGGACCTGAGACTGTTGTCTCACTGTCCTCACTGGAACTGTTGCTGTCACTGTCTTATAATGTGTGCAGAAATGACTAAAAATAGTCACTTGCCTGATAAAGAGGTAAGGTTTTTCAATATAACAACATTGAACAAACACTAACACCTTTACATATATACAGAATAATAAAATAACACAAAAGAAACATTGACAGACATAACCACGTATGTATTATAAAATAAAATAGATAATAAGTAAATAAAACGGCTACCGACGATTATCAAACTACATAGACACACTCACATTCTCTCAGTACAAACATCCCAGGGAGTCACGTCTTAGCTTTTTATGTTATGTATTGTGTTTTTTATTCTGAAGTTAAATTGATAAATAGTAAATGCATGCGGTTCCTTTATCAGAAAATATGCTGAATGTTTAGCCTTGTTATTCTGTGCTTGAAGGGAAAAAAAAATGAGTCTGTCTGACTGAGACAACAAAAGAACCATTACCCTGTATTTGTGAAGCTGAATAGTGAAACTGCGATTTAGGCCGGGCTTTTTTTCCCTTTGGTTTATGTAGCTGATTTGGTAATTTAATTTTTTTTTCACATGCAATAACCAGTGCCAGGCCCTCCAGTGGGCATCCTGTTCCCAGAAGTTAGAACCACTTCAGTCAGGCTCATCTGGCAACCTCCTGCGCAGCCCAACGGCATTATACTGGGTGAGCGTACAATGTACACACTGTAATGGAGAAGTTTTTACCCATAATTTAAAAACTTTTGACTTTGCAGATTTGTTTTTTTTTTTTTTTTTGTCAAGCTGTTGTTCTTTATTAACTTTCTTATATAAATATGAATCCTTCTGCTCTCCAGCCTATCAGATCACATACCGGAGGAACTCATCAAATAGCAACGCCGCCACTGTCGACGTGCTGAGCCCCAGCGCGCGACAATACACAGCCGCCGGACTTAAACCAGAAATGGTTTATGTGTTTCGCCTCACTGCTCAAACACGAAAGGGCTGGGGGGAGGCGGCCGAGGCTCTGGTCGTCACAACGGAGAAGAGAGGTAAGACCGCGGAACTGTTTCTGGAAAGGAATTCACCTCTTAACCCATAAAGACCCAAACAGACGACCAACAGCATCGACTGATCTAAATACCCGTTAATCCACTAATCCTATCAATACATGTCAATAATTGAAGTAAAATACAGTTTGTCGTCTTTTCATGGTCATCAGATATGACCCATTTGGACGTTCAGAGTCTCTGCAGTTACCATGGAAACACTGTCATCTTCTACAGCATTGATTCATGAGTAAAACCCATGGAGTTGGATCAATGACAGTGGATGGACACACTGGGTTTATAATAATAATAATAATAATAATGGATTAGATTTATATAGTGCTTTTCTGTTAACACATGCTCAAAGCGCGTACAATGGATCCATTATTCGTTCACTCTCACAGTCACACTCTGGTGGTGGTAAACTATGTAGCCACAACTGACGGACAGAGTTGTCGGATTCGAACCGCCAACCCTTCTGTTATTGCTCTACCTCCTGAGCCACGGCCGCCCAAATGTTCAGTTAATGATAGATTTTCTTGAAAAAGTCAATTTTTCGTCAGTTTTCTCTGTTTCTGATAAAATAACTTTAATCTGAGCTTTAATGAACATCTACATGATCAGTGAATTACATATATGAACATTCCTGATATTCACTAAAAAAACACAAAATACAGAGGATTATGTTATAATAAATTGTGATAAATCACTTAAGAAAAGTTAAATATGGAAAAAAAAGTATTTTGGAAATGCCACAAAAGTACCCGTAGGTCTTTATGGGTTAATATGAACTGGAAGAGTGACCGTGTGGGCGTGTGTCCTTCAGCCCGACCTCAGCCCACCAGCCGCCCTGTCGTGCCTCAAGAGGAGGTCCAGGCTCGCAGAGTGCTGTTGTCATGGGAACCAGGCAGCGACGGCCTGTCGCCAGTTCGTTACTACACGGTCCAGTACAGAGAGCTGCCAGACAGCAACTGGACAGTCCACTCTGCATCGGTCAGCCACGAGACTCACTCCTACATAGTGGACAGGTAAGAGCTCCAGTCTGTGTTTGATCTCGGCGGCGTGTGTCCGACGGCGTCTTTGTTGTTGTCGTTGTCTTTATGAGCAATTTCTTCAAACACCTTCTCTGACGAAACGACTGGCCGGATTCATTTAAAGATTTTATATGTGGCTTCCTTGGGACAATGTCTACAAAGTTTGGTCACAGTTTTGAGATTTTTTGATTACATTTGTGAATATTAAAAATTTGCTTTGCTTATAATGATCCATATTTTGATGACTTATAACACTGAAATGGTTAGAGATATTAATATAGTTACTGTTGAACACTGATAGGACATCATATATAGACTTTTGTTTGGGTCCATGACCTTGGGCCATGGGTCATGTTTTGATGACTTATAACATTGAAATGGTTAGAGATATAAATATAGCATAAAAGTCAAATATGG
This sequence comes from Apogon talboti, assembly GCA_037367365.1. Lineage (NCBI taxonomy): Eukaryota > Metazoa > Chordata > Actinopteri > Kurtiformes > Apogonidae > Apogon > Apogon talboti. The sequence continues at coordinate 27,075,215 of JAPQRQ010000027.1, forward strand.
ACTTATATGGTCATTTAACTTGTTGAGTTCTCCTCAAATTAGTACCACCCACGCCACAGGAATCTTAACATAGCGACAGAACCTGACAACCTCGCAAATCCAACTTGTTATTTATTCTTGATAGAACATGGCGGTGAGATACAAGGCCGTTAGTGCTGTATTTTTTTACCTCTCAATGGAAATATAATGACTGACTCAGATAACACATATTCTATGTAATGTACACATTCGTGCTTTTTCTCTGTTTAAAGGTTAAAGCCCTTCACTTCCTACCAGTTCCGTGTAAAAGCGACTAATGACATTGGAGACAGTGAATACAGTCAGGAGAGTGAAGCCATCACTACGCTACAGGACGGTAAGAACACATGACCAGTGTAATTAGACATGGACCCGCTATCATCATGGGTCCATGACATAAGTTGTTCCAAATTGCCGCTGAAATTGTATTACTGTGTTCTCAGAACCATATTTTAAGGTTTTTCACAGAGAATGACAGCGTGACGGTGTGTCAACAGTGTCTCTGTTTACTCTCAATCTGTTTCCTACAGCTCTGTTTGAATTCCATATCACTCCGCTAAGCTTTGTTAGTTTGCTAACACCAAAATAAATTTTCCCTCCTTTTTTCCCGTAGCCCCCGACAAAGCCCCGACAATTCTATCTGTTACACCTCACACCACTACGTCTGTACTGGTTCGGTGGCAGGTACGCTGTTGTTTTACATGCAAATAATCCAGTAAAGTGACATTTTTGCACAGTAATGTTGACTGTGTTGGATGTTAATTAAATGGAGAGCGTTAAGGTGACCTCTGTTCTTTCTAGCCACCTGCTGAGGATCACATCAACGGAGTTTTGTTGGGATTCAGGGTCAGGTACCGGGAGTTACACTATGATCGCCTACGCAGCTTCTCTGTCCGCACAGTCAACAGTCCGGCCAACTGGGCTGATCTCACTGGTGAGCTGACTTTTCCAATACGTACAAACTCATAAAGTCATCCTACTTACTTACAATGGGCCATATTTCGATAGCTTTTAACATAGAAATGGTAAGAGATATCAATATAGTTACTATTGAGCACTGATAGGAAGTCATATATGGACTTTCATTTGGGCCCATAACCTTTGACCTTAACTGACTTTGAAGAGTCAAACTCAAGGTCACCAATGTCTAGATTTCAACAATGTTCTTCCTCAAAGCTACTGGTCAGATTCATTTCAAATTTTTCAGCTAGCTTCCTTGGGACAATGTCTACAAACTATGTATACAGTTTTGAGAAATTTAGCTTTTTGGATTTTTGGCAAATTTTTGAAATATTAAGAATTTGCCTTTACTTATAATGGGCCATAAATTGATGCTTATAACATGGAAATGGTTACAGATATCAATATAGTTACTATTGAGCACTGATAGGAAGTCATATATGGACTTCCATTTGGGCCCATAACCTTTGACCTTGCCTGACCTTGAAGGGTCAAATTCAAGGTCACCAATGTCTAGACTTCAACAATCTTCTTCTCCAAAACTACTGGTGGGATTCATTTTTTATATGTAACTTCCTTCCACGTCATCTGCAAAGTTTGTTGACAGTTTTGGGCTTTGAGTTGACTTCTCCAATGCCTACAAACTCACAAAGCGATCCTACTTTTTAGTCATAAATGTATTATATGTGCATCAAATATTCCCTTGAAAAACTGAAGCATGTGAGGCTAATTAAACTGTTTGTATCTCCACTCTTTCCCATTCCTGTCAACCGCCGGTCTTCATCCTGTATGTGAACTCCAGCTCCGTACAGCATCAGGAACTTGAGTGAATCCTCACTCACCCAGTATGAACTGGACAGTAAGTCTCATCTGTCTATATCTGTCATCTGTCTCCTTTTATTTTCACAAAATATGCCATTTGTAAAATAATTTACAGCATCTGCGCACAGTGCTATCCTCCCACTCAGCTGCATCCTCTGAGGGGTCACCACTGATTTTTATGATGTGTACGATATCACTTTAATCTCTCCAAGCTGCCGTGTCATTATTATTTCAGTTTGTTTTCTTTCCTTTTAATCACTGACAAATCTTTTTTCCGCGTCCCCACAACAACCCCATCTTTTTACCAGCGAGCCTTAGATTTCCACCCCCCTGTCTTTTTGTTCAGTGTGTGCTGTTGTCTTGCCATGGGCACCATTATGACTGCCTTTTTCTTTGGAGTAACTACTTTTTCTTTCTTTTATTCTTTCTGTTTTGTTTTTTTTTTTGTGTTTTGCTCCTTACAGATTTGAGTAAACACAAACGCTATGAGATCCGTCTCAGTGTGTACAATGCTGTGGGAGAGGGTCCTAGCAGTGCACCACAGGAAGTGTTTGTTGGAGAAGCGGGTATGTTTCTTTCTACTTCCACTGTGCAGCACATTAGGGATGGGAACATTATCTAATACGTACCGATACACCGACACGGTCCAAGTGCACCGCTAGAGAAGCTGAGTGAATGAACATCAGTTATTGAATGTTTGTATCGATAAAATTCGATCCATTCAATAGAATATATTTTCACCTGCATTTAAAAGTGTTACTATTTATTTCGGTAAAGTTTTTTCTGTCCTTATTACCCATGTTAACGTGTGCCGCGGATTTGTGGATGTGTACACTGCACACTACAGTACGAGCTCATGCGCCGCGGATGAATACTATATTTGTTCGGAGAGGGAGCAAGAAGTTAGAAACATGCAGAGAAACGAGTTTGGAAACATGTCAGAAGAACGAACTTATCTTCCTCTTGTTTTAAAATCTGGAGTTTGGCAGCATCACAGATTTTAATTTTATGTCTTCATTATTTAAAAGATAGAATCCTGAAAAAGCCTCTGTAACAGTCTTCAACTGGTTTACACCTGAACAGAAGAGTGTCCCGACCTTTCCTCCCAAATATATGGAATTTACCAACATATTTTAAAAAGCATTTCTAGAATTTTATCTCTTTTAGTATATGTGCCCCATATCTTAGTATTGTTATAAAAAAATCTGAATCCCAGATATTAATATGGTAAAGAAAACACAGATTTAAAGGGGGCGTCATAATGCGTTCTGAAATTGTACCAAAAAAAGTCAGTTTGAGAAAAGTCATGGTTTTATTTGATAAATAAATAATGAAGCTCATTGAATCACACTGCATATTCTTTTACAGAATGAATGTGTTGAATCAGAATGTGCTTAATTGCTCTGTAAGGTGATTTGGGTGCGAATCGTATCGTATCACAAGATGCCACATACATATCTTTAATATATCAGATGCTGTATCCAGATGCATATCATATCGGCCTTACAACTAACACTAACCCTACAGCACATGTCAGTCTGCTTGACTTTTTTTATTAAGTTGCAACGAAACGTATGAACATTTACTATTTGCATTGTGCCGATGTTCAGTTCCAACAGCCCCTCCCCAAAATGTGGTCATCCAGTCGTCAACAGCCACACAGCTGGACGTCACGTGGGACCCTCCCCCTCCAGATGCCCAGAACGGGGACATTCAGGGTTACAAGGTACTATAGTAATCAATGCTGGTGTGTGTTACTGAAAATCAGCCCAACTTACATCATCACGCCTTTGTTGTTTTCATATTTTCATACTTTCAGCGGGAAAAACTATGAATTCTGCATCCTGATTCCCTTTTTCACTCTGTTTATAGATTTATTTCTGGGAGTTTCAGCTGCAGAACGAGACGGAGCGCCTTCGTACTCTGTTCCTGCCAGAGCTCGGGGTGAAGCTTAAAAACCTGACAGGCTACACCACCTACATGATCAGCGTGGCAGCCTTCAATGCTGCAGGGGATGGACCCCGCTCCCTGCCCACCAGAGGGCGCACTCAGCAAGCAGGTGAGGAAAACAGTGGCTCCAGATGTGGATGGGAATACCAGGGATGAACAGGGAGCTGGGAACATGGACCAGTGTGCTCTGTTTTCTAACACAGTCTGTTACCTGCCCATTGATTCTCCCTCTTATTATTTAACTGCATTGTTTATTGCTCTCAAGTGCTTGTGATCTCAAGGTTAGTCCCGTCTTTTACACACAAATGATGATACCAGTGAGATGGAGCACACAAAAGTACAATAGTACTGCTTTGTGGAAGGAAAATGCAAGTCTCTCTCGTCGTTTTCCTTGAAGAAACAACACAACATTTCCGCTAAAGAGTTTGGTTTCGTCCTTAGAGATGCAGAATAAGAGATCCGACTCCTCTCGGCGTTTCCTCCAGGACAAGCCGTGGGGGTGGAAGCCTAATGACAGCGTAGGAGCAATGAATACAGAGCGCGGGGGACACATGTAGATTAGTTTTTGGCCACAAATGCACAAAGATGTCTGTGTTTACCAGCTAGCGAGAGTCCCTCCTCTGCGGTTTCAGCACAAAAAAGGGGTTTACAGTATAAATGTCTCTTGTCTTTGCTGCCCCCTTGAAGGCTGTGACATTGGCGAGGGGTACAAAGTGCTGAGAACTTAAAAACACAGGCAGGAATTTTCGCTCGTTGCACCACAGGGTACTGGGCACAGAGCCAACGCAAGCTTTTGTGAATTTTATGCAGAATTTTGGCTAAACCCTGACACTTAGCTGGATCTGGATTGGGTCAGCAGGCGGAATTCTCACAGCTCTTGTTCAAGGTCGCTGAACAGAATGATTTTGCTCACTCTTAATATCACTTTAACACTTTTTAGTGACTCATTTCTTCAACAATCATATGGGATATTTTTGTTCTTATTACCCTGAGCTACACTTTGATTTGTTTTAATCTGGGATAAGTCATATTTTTACTAAAAAAAAAAAAAAAGTACTGCTGTGATAATGAACAATAAAACCACACTATTTCTATTTCATGTCGGCGACCATGTGATTTATTGATTTAGTTTTTGTGTAAATCTGTCAAACTGCCTTTCCCTGTTTAGTCACAGTTGTTTTTTTTTTTATTTCATTGCTAACTTCCTCCGATAACATTTTCATTGCCAGCCGAATCTACCATATATCTTTGAATTAAATGAGGAGAAAGATCAGAACAGAAACATACACTGTTTAAAACAACATTAACCCATAAAGACCCAAACATCAACCAGTAACCAACAGCATCTACTGATCTAAACTGTCTAATACCTGTTGATCCACTAATCCTATCAATACATGTAAATAATTGGTGTAATATACAGTTTTCGTCTTTTCATGGTCATCAGATATGACCCATTTGGACGTTCAGAGGCTCTGTAGTTACCATGGAAACACTGTCATCTTCTACAACACTGATTCTTACCAGTAAAACCCATGGAGTTGGATCAGTGACAGTGGATGGACACACTGGGTTTATGTTCAGTAAATGATAGATTTTACTGGAAAAGTAATTTTTTCTTCAGTTTTCTCTGTTAAGATATAATAACCTTTGAATTTACTCTGAGTTTTCATGAACATTTAAATTAAATACAGGAAAATAGATCATTTACAGTGAAAAATGCAAAATACAGAGGACAATATTATAATAAATGGTGATAAATCACTAAAGAAAAGTTAGAGACAAAAACAGCACTGGGTCTTTATGGGTCAAGCATAAATTACATGAATATTTCTGATGGTATATTTTGTGTATTTGTGTCTTATATAATTCTTACAGATTCACTTGAATAGTGTTGTGTGGCATATGCAGGTCATCATGTAGATTTAACTGTCATCCTCTTCTTCTTCTTCTTCTTCTTCTTCTCTCTCCACCTTTAGCGCCCAGTGCTCCGAGCTTCATCCACTTCAGTGAGTTGACCACCACTTCGGTCAACGTGTCCTGGGGGGAGCCCAAGCAGGCCAACGGCATCATCGAGGGCTACCGTCTGGTTTATGAGCCCTGTACTCCAGTGGATGGTGAGAAACTCCGCATGGAGCCGAACTAACATAACTCTGCTGTGTCTTAACATTCCTCCGCTGCTTTTTTTTTTCTTCTTCAGATTGTGATTTACAGCTTCTCGCATACTTACCATATTCTTTTTAACTCACGCTGCTTAAGTTAATGTTCTAATCTGTTACAGACCAGTATAAGCCGTGCAGTAACATACATATACGGCCTCACTAATGGAACGACTTAGAATATTTAGGTGGTACTTTGCGCAGCTTCCGTTCTCATTGAGAGAAACATTGCTAATTGCCGGCTAAGTGTAGTTGCCTGGACCAGATTGTCAAGTAATTGGGAGCAGAGGTGGAATGCTGAACTGAGGCGGCTTCAGTCCCCTGGCTATTTATTAATGGACCCGGCACAACGTCAAACTGAGCAGCAAAGCCAGGGAATACCAGCTGGTCTATTATAGAAAAGGGCTCTCATTGTATCCGGATATCGAGAAGGTTGCTAGAAAAATAACCCTCCCATAAGTCTTTGATCATCTGTGAGCTAGTCCGACTAGTTTTCAGACTCTTTGTGAATTTTTCCGTGTGTTTACACATCTGCCCGCATGCACAACGAACGCTTGGCTATCTGTGGCTTGTAGAAAGCACCATATAGAGTCTTGTTTTCTGTACAGACTCCTCTCCTCGCACTCCAGGTGTCAGTAAGATAGTGACTGTAGATGTGAAGGGCAGCGCTCCCCTGTGGATGAAGATCAAAGACCTGGCCGATGGTGTCACCTATAATTTTCGCATCCGGGCCAAAACACTCACTTATGGCCCCGAGGTAGAGGCCAACATCACCACCGGGCCCGGAGAAGGTGAGGCTCTGAAAGTTTTTCCCACTTGTGTGTTGGATGACTCATAGTTTCACTAGTTTTGCTAATTATGGTCCACTTTTGTGTCTTCCAAAGGAGCCCCGGGGCCTCCTGGAGAGCCTTTTATCGCACGCCACGGTGCTGCCCTCACATTGCACTGGGCCAGTGGCGATCAGGGCCGTGCACCCATCACGCGATACGTCATCGAAGCCAGGCCGTCGGGTGAGCTACCCACGTTCCAAAAACCTGCATCAGGGGTGTTAAACATGTAGCCCAGGGGCCAAAACCGGCCCGCCAAAGGGTCCAATCCGGCCTGTGGGATGAATTTGCAAAATGCAAAAATGACATTGGAGAGATTAACCCTTTAACCCCTGACGTGTCTGTGGTGAGCGTTCGGAATGTATGATTTATGTTAAATATACATGAAAATTCAATCATTTGCTCAATAAGAAAATTTTCAAAACCTGCTGATAGATATCATAGACATCTGAGCATGCTCAGTCCCCTCCACCACCGTCTGTGTAATGGGGGATAAAACACAGAGCAGTGAATGAGACCGACTGGTTTGTGGTTTTTTTCCTTGTTGTTTTTTGTTTTTACTGTTGTTTGCAGTGTAGTCATGATTTTCCTTATATTTTTTTACTGGGTTTTTCTGAGTTTTGACCAAACTGCTTTTTGGAGTTCAACCAGGTGTCAAAAAGCAATGTCTCTGGGGTTAAAGGGTTAACAATCAAAGGTGTCAGACTCATTTTAGTTCAGGAGACACATTCAGACCAATCTAATGTAAAATAATAGCAGAATATCCTATAAATAATGACAACTCCTTTCTTCTTGGTAGTTCTTTGAGGTTCAAATGGACGAGTTCTGCTTCAAAAAAACATTAATAGTCCAGTTGAACCCAGAAGAACAATGACCTGGGCAAAGGAGAAAATAAATGAGAAATTGTTCTTAAGTTCCAAACTTGAAATTTTTTGCAATATTATACCTGTTACCAAATGTGTAAATAATAATATTGTTAAAATTGCACTTATTTTTCTTACAAAATGTCAGTATTTTCAGGTTACTCACATTTTTTTGTGAAAGGATAGTTTGTAAATATAAATATTTTCATAATTTAACGTCTTTATTGCACTAAAACAAATAGAAATAGTTGTCATTATTTGTAGGTTATTATGAGTTCATCTGTTTGACCGTCCTGTTCTTCATCCTCAGTATAGTGTTGACTCTGCCTGTTCTGTCTTGCTGCTAGATGAAGGACTGTGGGATATTCTAATCAAAGACATTCCTAAAGAAGCGACATCCTACACACTTAATCTGGAAATGCTCCGAGAAGGGGTCACCTATGACTTTCGAGTGATTGCAGTCAACGACTACGGCTACGGGTCCCCCAGCGCCCCCTCCCCCTCCATATCAGGTTCATTACCCTTTAAAACAAATAGTAACTGCAGCGGTAGAGCATCACATATAATTATACAGGTATTAATGTTTGATCTTGTTTGTTTGTTTTTCAGCTCAGAAAGTGTCCCCTTTCTACGAGGAGTGGTGGTTCCTGGTCGTGATCGCTCTCGTCGGCCTCATCTTCATCCTCCTCCTCGTCTTCATCCTCATCATCCGAGGCCAAAGCAAAAAATACACCAAAAAAGCCGATTCAGGTAGGAAAACTGCTAAAGCTGCTGCTAACGTCTCACTTTTCCCCAGTCTGTTTCTGCAACTGAAGCTATTGACAGAAAATTTGTCTTCCTCCCGGACAGACCTGCTGAGAATTACATTTTAACGATTCAACGTTCAGAGTCTGTTTTGTGCAATGGGGGCTGTGACGGCTAACACAATTAGACAAATTACCCAGATTTTTTTTTTTACATTGTTTGGGTGACAGGGGAAAGATGAGAGTAAAGGTTACCAGTGAAACAGCTGATATAGGCAGATGAATAAACATAATTGTTCATGTTTAACGGCGGTGAAGATCAATACTAGGATAAATGGCTTGGCAGCAGTTTAATGCTCAGGTCATTAGTCAGCCTGGCCTGAGAGTAATTATATAACTAAACTACTACCGCTCTCACACCGCCGCATTAAAAAGCCCATTTCTACGACGGTGTATTTCCCAGAGCGGCATCACTTTCACAACAAATTGATATTGTGGTTTTTGTTTGTTCCCGAAAACAAAAGATATAGAAGTTTAGTTCAGGTTCGATATCCAGCGCAAACTAAATGGATAGTGAAAAATATACGTCGGATGTTCACCAGTAGGTTGATTAAACCTGCTAAAGATCGGCGCCTCACAGAGCAGATAAAGCACTGTAGAAGAAAAGGCAGAGGTTACAGCACTGTGATAAAAGGGGAAGCAGACAGACAGGGGGGAAAGGTGAAAGGTCAGGTCAAAGTGTCATATCATAAAGCCTTGTACCAGTTACTTTTTTAGCTGGGTCAGCATTTAGCGCGCTGCCAGGGTTAGCGGGGTCAGATAGTGGGCTTGGTTACACAGCTCGGACAAGGTCAGTGTTTGTGTGGAGATACAAAGAGGTCGTCTCAGCCTCTCGCAACTCCTCCCCACTTTTGACAGCCATGAGACTAATCTGTCTGTCTGCTGGTTGTTTGTTTACCAGCGACTTGAAGTGGATAGTGAACGTGACTGACCAACAGATCGAGAAACCAGCATATCGTTAGCCTCATAGCATATCATCCAACCCATAAAGACCCAAACAACCACTGACGACCAGCATCTACTAATACAAAACATTCAATCCCTGCTGATCCACTAATCCTATCAATATATTTAAATAATTGGTGTAAAATGCAGTTTGTCATCTGTTCATGGTCATCAGATATGACCCATTTGGACGTTCAGAGGCTCCGTAGTTACCATGGAAACACTGTCATCTTCTTGGACATTGATTCACCAGTAAAACCCATGGAGTTGAATCAATGACGGTGAAGTTTTCATGAATATCTAAATTAAATATAGGAAATTAAATATAAGAAAATACATGATTTACAGTGAAAAATGCAAATTACAGAGGATAATATTATAATAAATGCTGATAAAGAGAAAAATTCATTTGGGAACTGTCATAGAAGTAACACATGACATATCTGCATAACTTTACTCTCCTAACACTGCTGATTAATTTTATGCAGAAATCACAATTTGGCTCAAAGTATGACTTCAGCAATTATGCTATGAGGCTAACAGTATGTAGTAGTTTTGGAATTTGAAATAGACATGATCACATTAAAATAATACATGCAGTGCTGTGCAAAAGTCTTAGTCCACATTTAGCTTTGTTGTTTTTGAGCATACATATTTATTTCTCATTCTCTTTTCTTCACATAGAGCAAGAAAATACAGGAAATACACGCACAGCCTCAGAAGACACACAAACTGAACTAAATGTGTTGTAAAGGTTAAAATCACTATTTAGTGTGACCTCTGACCCCATGACAAGTATCAGCACAAACAGTTAGGAACATCTGACATGTGTTGAATGAAACCTGGTACAAAACATCAGCAAGTTAATGCTCACATTGTCTGAACAAAAGGGTTAAAGACGTGTAAGAAGCAAAGGGAGGTCACACTGAATACGACCACTTTGGTTTATAGAAGCCAGTTTCTCCCAGAAATGTTTATTTTCACTGCTGTGCATACGTCCCATATGTCCAGATTGTATCTTAGTCCAGAGACTGAGAAATGCATCTGTGTGGTCATTACAACATTACTAAACCAACAAACCTACAGGGTGCTTGTGCAGGTCTTGAAAGTCTTAAAAAGTATGGAATTTTAAAGGCTGTTTTCCAGACCTTGAAAAGCCTGGAATTTTGTGTGAAAGTCTTAATAAAGTATGGAAAAAAGTTCCTCTCACAGTCGAATTTTAGAGTATGCTCCAAGGCACATAACCATGTAAGATAAGAAATACATGAGGACAGCATACGAAAGACTTAATATGATTTCACTAACTGGTTGGTAATGAGTGATTCTAGTAACTTGTTTGTGTGTATGTTTTGAAAACATTTCTGTCAGTAAAACAAAAGTTACTGTGAATTATACATTCATTCATTCATACATTTATTAAAAAGAACTTTTGTACAACACACAACAGGTACAATCTCAACCAAAAAAGTAGGAACACAAATATAAAAGTACATAAAGTCAAAGCCTGGAGGGAAAAAAAAGCAGCTTTGAAAAAGTCTGAGATTTTTCTTTAGATAAAGCGCAACCACCCTGAACCTAGCACTGTTCTAGGACTCTATTATGGTATGCATATGCAAAAGTAAACAGTTGGGAATTGTTAAAGGAGCCAAAAGGGGGATGTAAACTCTGTAACAAATGGATGAGTGTAACATGTTTCCATGTTTCGTGACCCCTGCTACACACAGTGTCGTCCTCATACCCATGTCCAGGAAACCATTCCAATTGCACGGCGCTGCCTCTAACCCACGGGGAGATGGTGCGTCTGGATGAGGGACGCTTTCCAGCCCTGGAGCTCAACAACAGACGCCTGTCTGTGAAAAACTCCTTTTGCCGCAAGAATGGCATCTACACACGGTCAGTGGTTCCGTTCATGCAGCGGTGTTCACCTGATCCTCATGTTCATTTGCCTCCATGCTTCTTTCCACCTTTCAAACATATGTTAAATCAGTTTTGTCTGAATATCCCTTTCCAATTGAGTGTAACTGACAAGAATTGATAATGCAGTGTTGTGTTCTCCTCTTCCCTAACAAGTCAGTCTTAAGAGAACGAGCAGAGCCTCGAGGAGCCAAAGCTTCTGATTTGAAAGTCTTTCGACACCCTCGTTGATATTCAGAGTTTGTGTGAAGAAGCAATTTATATAGGGGGAAAGCACAATACCAGCTAATTAACATTCATGAACTTATGCATGGGCTCTTTGTCTGCCCATCACTGCTTTAGTCAAGGGGTGTTCATGAATCAGAGCAGGCTGCTTTCTTATGGCCTTGAGTCTCCAATTTCTCACAAACGCAGCGCGAGGAAACTTCAACATAAAATACAGCACCAGCATCTGTCTAGTGTTTTTGTGTTCATCTGGGGGGACTTTGGATCTCTGGCCCTTTGATAGTGTTCAGGTAAACATTAGATAAGAAGGATTTGACAGACTCTGCAGCATGACCAGCAACAGGAATGTTTGTGTGTGGACATTGGACATCGGTGGGTGGATGGTCATGTGACTGCACTGGTGGGCCAGAGTCTACGTCCTGGCACTTCACCAATGTCCAAGAGTCTGCTAATCCAACCAAATGCCATACTTTAAAAAAAAAAAAAGAGGTTTTGCCCCTTGTTTTGCATCTGCTACAACAGGGCTGTCAAACTCATTATGATCCTAATATGATCTTATTCTATATCAACTCCAATCTTACTTTTTTTATAATCACAAACTGCTTTTCTGATGGGCCAGAGTCGACGTGTATTAGTTCTGTAGTCGTTAACGGCTGCGGTCTGTTTTTTCAATCATGTTTTGTCTTTAGTTCATGAAGACAGCTGTACACGGATGTAAATTATTCCTTCATCTACCTTCCATTGAACTGGACAGAACAGATAAAGAACTGATAAACTAAATATGAAGTATGACGATGCTGAAACACCTCATAAAAGTCTTATTCTGTATCAAGTAAATACACGGATATCCTGTTAAGCAGATGTAGTGGGTGCTAATTAGCTAAAGATGCTAACATTTGCTAGCACCAAACTTCCTTGTTTTCTCATGTAATGCTTGTAACTTCACTTACCAGCTCCATCCTGTTCCTCTATACTGTATCATCACATGTGAAGTGGGAGTAAAATGTGACGTCCATCTGAGATCTGTTTCCCTCTGTTTACATGTAAACGCGAAACCGTAGATTTGCCGAAATCTCCACTTTGGCCAGACTTTTTAGAAACCATCATTTTCGTCGCGTGTGCCCGTTGTTGTGTAAACGATGGGCACAAATGCAAAGACATATCTCTGTTTTTCCAGATACTCTTCCTGGTTGGCCCATGCCCTACCTTTGCAGTTAAAATGTGCCCAGTAGTTATTGCATAATCCTGCTGACAGATGTTAATGAAAACTTAACCTCGTTGGCAGAGGAAAAGTGATGTTGGTTTTATATTTTACTGTGCACACAGTTTGGCGGACTGTGCAAGTTCTGCATCAGAGTCAAGGCAGTCTTTGCTGTTTTCTCCTTGACCAAAGAGGCCAAAGAAGGGGATCAAAGGGTGGCTAGCTCTGTCTCTTTGAAGAGGTGCCATAGTCTTTGCTAATGATCTGTGGACTAAGGAGGAAGAGTGGGAGGGCTCCCTGTGGGATATTTGAAAGGGTGAGGGAGAGAGGCCTGATTAGATAGATTAAACAAGGGGGGGGAAATACAGTTCTCTTAAATAATTTAAGTCTCTCAGGCAGTATTTTGGTGTGTGATCAGGCATAGAAGGATCCATCGTCCCTCCCCTAAACTCGCAGGCCCCTTCCCTTTAATGTTTGACTCAACCTTGTCTGAATTACAAGTAGTTTTTTTTCCTCCTTTCACAGCTCATCCCTTCACATCATCCACTTTAACACAGATAGGCGATGCCCCTTTGTTGTGTCAACACCTTCACGCCTGTTGTCATGTTGTGTCTCTGCAGCCCCCCCACAAACACACACACACACACACACACACACACACACACGTCTCGGCGTTCTCAGCGTTTTAGCTCCCGCGTATATATATCTCGAAACATATTAATTTTGTGTGAGAGGTCGCTCAGGTTGCCTCCGCTTCACGCCTTCGTATTAAACTCGACATTAGGTTTTATGCTTGTCTCTTCTGCCCCCACATACACCATTTTCCATTTCAGATCATTAAAATATTCATGTCCTTTCTAGTTTATGTAATTCTGGAGTCCTTTACTGAAATCACCTAGGCACACTCCCCTCTCAATGCCCTTTTAGTCAGAGTTGCTGCGCCCACTGATGTAGCTCAGTCATGTGAGGATAGTAGTTACAGACGTCTCACCGTCCAATTCCGTCTCGGCCGACCTTGAACGCAGCAGTAATAATTGCTGGACAGAAAGGAAAATAATTGTGCGCGCAGATGTCCTCTCTGCTTCTCTTTAAGGGCTTAATGGCTAGAGTCAAAAGAAGCCAGGGGTCCTTTTACTTGACCTGCACTTAAAAGAACTTTATAATACTTTGCTGAGTTCAGGGCCGCGCTAAGTTTCCCGGCTTTTCTGTGCGAGACCTAAATATCTGACTGACTCAATCTGTAAAGCCATTCAGCTCACATCAGCACAATGGATCCTTTTATGAAAACGCTCAGATGTTTTATGCAGGATCCTGTTTGCACATCTCATGGTCGTTGCGGTGAGGTGAATCTTCTCCCTAATAGATATTTTGCAAAGATCTGATGGAAATAGCAGCGACAATGCGACCAGGAATAGGCTCCCAGGAATCTACAAATAACCTTGAATCTGTGTATGTGAGATGTGAAAGTTCTTTTTTTTTTTTTTCTACTGTTGTGCAGCTTTTCATTAGTCACCAGTGGTGTCAGCAAAGCCAGGGATTTTTTTTTTTATTTACCTCCTCAAAATAGAAAGAGAGCCAGGTATACTTTTTTTTTTTTTTTTGCAAAGAGAAAAGTGATGACGGTCATGTTATTTTTTTCTTCTCTAACCATCAGTCCTCTCAGTATGTACAGTGTTTAGCATATCTCGCTCACTCCTTTTCTCTCTCTCTCTCTCTCTCTCTCTCTCTCTCTCTCTCTCTCTCTCTCTCTCTGCTGCCCAGGTCTCCACCCAGACCCAGCCCTGGAAGTCTGCACTACTCAGATGAGGATGTCAGCACTAAGTATAATGACCTTATCCCAGCAGAGAGTAGCAGTCTGACCGAGAAACCCTCTGAGATATCCGACTCGCAGGTAAGCAGTGACTTTGGCTCGCAGCCCATGCCCTCTCCATGTCTAGAATATTCAATCAACTTCGGTTAAAAAGTAAAATTCCACTGTTTCGGTTTCACAATCTAACAAAAGTCCTCTGGGGTAAAGACATAACCTTTCCGAATTTAAAAGTACTTTTTTCTTTTTTGGGCTTTAAATGTCCGTCACTTTTCTCTCATTTACATCTTTTTTTCTCTCTGTTTCATAATAAGCGCTTTGCAAAATTAAATGTCCTCTGTCATATAGTCACTGGCTGACATCTCTGCATGTGACTTTTTATATTAATTTATCCCATGGGAAGGAAGCTCGAGCCAGATTCTCATGTCTCCAGCGTCTTTGCGGCTAATTAATTTCCCTCAAACAGGAAATATCGTATAAATTCGGGCGGCTGCGTTCCAGCTCTTCTTGTGATAGCGTGAACAGCTCAGTGTCTATGTGTCGGTGTGCGGAACAGGGAGGTCCAATGAGGAGACACGGAGGTTAGAAGCGATGAGGGATGATGAATACAAAAGGCAGACCGGGCGTTTGTGGCAGATCATGAACATCTGTTTTCCCACACTCGCGCTGGGTCTCCCTGGCCAATTTATCTAGTACCTGCACAGTCAAAACATTGTTCAACCTAGTTTGAACAAACACTGCTCTCCCGGGAGACACAAACTGGTGTTATTCTTTTTCCTCTGCATAGCCTCCCGATGTTTACCTGCCACTTGTGCAAATAAATGGTGCTTCAACATCTGTTGAGCTGTAGTACCTCAAAAGAGCAATAGATGGGCAGGCACTTGTCAGGCACACAAATATGCCAACAGTGCAATGTTTTCTCTGAGAGTAATTTGTTCTTTTTTTTTTTGGACTGCTTGGGTTTTTCAGTCGGTGCTTTGTCCAAGAAAATAGTGGGGTGATTTCACCGTCAAAAATATCTGTAGCACTTAAGTCTAATGTCATCCTGTGACAACACCAGCAACATGTAATTTTCTAACCACATTGTGATGCGCAGGAGGCTTACAGGAGATGTTATTCAGATCACCATAATAAATTTCAGTCATTTCAATTCTAATTTTTGTGATATTTGTTCTTCAATCAACAAGCATGCATTCATCACTGATGTGAGAGCAAAAATACAGCATTTTAATCCTGTCTAACCTTGTGAATGTATCCAATCCAACTTTATTTGTAAAGCACTTTACAGCAACCACAGTGGACCAAAGTGCTGTACAGAGTCAATAAAAACCAAAATAAAGGAATAAAAATACAAGGATAAGTTAAAAGACATAAAACAGCTGTACAATTTAAAATAATAAGACATAAAAAACAGGTGTATACATACAAACAATAAAATGTAGCCTGTTTTGTCTTTAGTTCATGAAGACCGCTTTGCACAGACGTAAATTATTACTTAATTTATGTTCCACTGAACTGGACAGAACACATAAAGGACCGATAAACAAAATATGAAGTATGACGATATAGAAACACCTAATAAAAGTCTTATTCTGTATCAAGTAAATACATTAAGATCCTCTCAAGCAGATGCAGTGGGTGTTTAAGCTACGATGCTAACATTCGCCAGCACCAAACTTCCTTATTTTCTCATTTAATACTTGTAACTTCACTTATCAGCTCCATCCTTTTCCTCTATCCTATATCATCACATCTGAAGTGGTGGAATATTTCCTTTGAAAACTGTGACGTCCGTCTAAGAATCTCCGTTTTCACGTTTTCCTGTTTACACGCAAACGCGAAAACGGAGATTTGCCGAAATCACCACTTTGGCCGGAGATTTTATAAACCTCCGTGTTCAGTGGGAGTAAACGTAGCTTAAATGCATTCCTTTTATTTATTTAGTAATTAATTTACTCATCAGGTACAATGCAGTGAAGCACAGATGTTCTGATGTTCTGTATAAACAGTAGCTGTAGCATTTATCTAATTTTTAACTCCCGTACCTGGTTGGGCTTTTTCAACAGAGAAACACAATTACAGTATAAATAATGATAAAATAAAACAATAGTTTAACAAATCATATAAAAACCCACCCATAAAAATCCACCATACACACCTGCATTCCCACACTCACATATTATACATTATTCTATATAAGTGTTTAAAATGTGTGTGTATTTTCAGTAACTCGTGGCTGGTTTACTTGCTCCAGATAATATTATAATGCAGTGCAGAAACAGCATTAAAAATGGGCAGGAAGTTTTATTCATGCACATCATTTATGCATTCTCTCATTTGTAGATAAAGCCTGTAGTGAATTGGGTCACAATGGTTTGTTATTTTTAAAAATAACCCCC
>JAPQRQ010000027.1:27181648-27206010 GCA_037367365.1 Apogon talboti
CCAAGGAGGAGTACAGAATTGAGGTTAAGGTGTTGATAAACTGGGTTGTGTTCACTGACCTTCAACAGAACCATGTCGTCCTCCTTCAGCTCCGTCTGTATGACTGAGATGGTCTCCTTGATGGACGACACCTCCGCTGAAAGCTCCTTAAACTTATCCTTCATTCTGGCTGTTTTATCTTGTTCTTCTTTCTTCACGGCTGCTAATCTGGTCAACTCTTCTTCATAGAGGACTTTATGCAGCTGCTCGAACTGACTCTTGATCAGTCTCTGCGTCTCCGTGGCCTGATTCTGAACGAGATTATTGCAGATTCTGATTTTTTTAAATTATTATTATTATTCATAAGGAAGTATGTAAGATCTGTCGTCTTATTGTTTGTTACCTTAATGTACATGAACATGTCTGCGGACGTCCTGTGAATTCTTTTGAGCTTTTCCAGTTTGTCTTGTAAGCTTTTAAGGCATAAAGCAAGTTCATCCTGAAAGTTAAGCAGTTAAGTCAAACAGGGAGATGAACAGTCAAATGTAGAGATAATATAACTTAACCCCCCCTCAAACCCCCAAAAATATGAACAACCTGAAATATCTTAAGAGAAGTAAGTGCAATTTTAACACTATTCTGTCTGTTACTAAATGTTTTATGTATTTTGTAGATCCACTGTGATCTGTAAGTTGTAATGCACATGTGTAAATGACAAACTGGGGCATTACATTATTCAAATTGCACTTATTTTTCTTAAACAATTACAGATTTTTCATGGTTGTTGATGTTATTCACACTTTTTTAAAAGGATAGTTTGTATATGTAAATTTTTCTATTATGTATTTTTACTTTTTTTCACTATAAAACGTATTGAAATGTTTAGAGCTGACATTATTTATATATTATAATGTTATTAATTTACTGGTTCGGCCCATTTCAGATCATATAGAGTTTGACACCCCTGTCTTAACCCATAAAGACCCAGTGCTACTATATTGAACCATTCTGAAGTGGTTTACCACCATTTATTATAATCAGGTGTTTTCCTGTAATTAATTCACTGATCATGTAGATGTTCATAAAAGCTCAGATTAAAGTTGAGGGTTATTATATTAGAAACAGAGAAAACTAAAGAAAAATTTACTCTTTTTAGCAAAGATATCAGTAAATGAACATTAACCCAGTGTCTCCATCCACTGCCATTGATCCAACTCCATGGGTTTTACTGGTGAATCAATGTTGTAGATGATGACAGTGTTTCCACGGTAACTATGGCGCCTCTGAACGTCCAAATGAGTCATATCTGATGACCATGAAAAGACGACAAACTGTATTTTTCACCAAGTATTCCTTATCATTCTTTCCAAAAACTCTCCATCTCTTTTAAATGATAATATCAACTCAACATGATTTTCTTCCCTGTGCTTCACCGTTTACAGTTTAGGAAAACATGTTAAATATACAAAATACAAAAACTGTGTAATATAATCTTGGACAGATGTGGTTGAGTTTATATTTTTTTAAGATAATATTTATATGCAAAGACACACTGACTGGACATAGTTTGGGCTGCTCCATTGGCTTTTTTTTTTTTTTCAGTATATTAGGTATGAACTCTTCACAGATACAAAACAATGTGGATACTAATCAGGGTAGACTTGTGGAACAGCATTCTATCCTTAGGTGTCACCCTATACTTAACTAACAGCAGACTCTGTTGAATATGTGTATGTGAATATGACAGAGTAAAGGCTTTGTAATGTTTATACCTTACAGTCCAGCGCTGCCTCTTCAATAGGTGAACACTCATGGCTCTTGTGAACTTTGGATGTCTGACACACCACACATATCGGCTGTTTATCCACCAAACAGAAGAGCTTCAACTTCTCCCCATGCACGCTACAGTTCATCTGCTCCTCCTCCACCACAGAGTTCCTCTTGGCCTGCACGACCGCTTCACAGACATTTTTCAGAGCCAAATTGGACAGAGGATTGGACTTGGAGGCCTTTTTCCTGCACACCGGACACTCCCTCATGCCCGTGTCCCAGCAGCGCTTCAGGCAGGTCCTGCAGAAGCTGTGGCTGCAGGACAACAGAACAGGGTCTGTGAAGATGTCGCAGCACACGGGGCATGTCAGATCCTCCTCCGGGAGAGACATGGTCATCAGCTTATCATGCACGAAAAAAAACCAGAAATCCTCCACTTGAAGTTCTAACTGACTGAAACAGCACCATCCTTTATCTCAGTTTATGTTTCCTGAAAGCCTGAAACAACACAAAACACTTGACTATTACTGTTGCCATGGAGTAAGTGTTCTTTGTTCCTCCTGTGTCTTCTGAGGAACTTAAATCATGAACCAGTCCATGTAGCAGAGTAAGGAAACAGGAAATAGAATCCCATTGGCCAGTGGCTGGAAGGCTCAGAACTGGTTGGTAAGTTGTTGCATGTATGGAATGTAATCATACAGGATATGCATGTGAATGTTTCATTGTTAATGTCCACGAGGCTGCGCACTGACATTTTACACTGAACTCATTAATTCATGCCTTGACCGACTGAGAGACAGATCATGTCAACTGGGCAGGCGGTAACAATATACAGCCCTGTTTTCATGAATTATTAAATTTAGAAATAGTTTCACTGTGTGCATTGTACTGTTACTGGTGTGCTGAGTGTGATGTGTTTCTCAGGAGAGTTGTGACAGGTCATTGTAGTTAAAATATTTACATCATATTAGCATTATTTTATCCATAGGTGTAGATTTCACCATTTGTCCACTGCAAAAAAAACAAAAAAACTAACATAACTTTACTAGTATTTCCTCAAATTTGAAGGTTTGTATTAGTCAGGATTTTATTGCTAATTTCCTCTGTTCAGTAAATATAAGTAAGAATAAGAGTAAGAATAAAAAGAATAAGAATAAAAATAAACTTTATTCTCATTGCAAAACACTATTGTACAGTTCAACAAAACTTGGTTTTACATTCTGTAAGGTGCTCAGGTAAATGCACACATCAGTTTCACAGTCAAGAATACAAAGTATAAGAATAAAACAGTCAAGTAAAAAGTGGGTAGTACTACAGCATCAGAGAGCAATTACATTATAAAGTGATGAGTGACTTGAGTCAAAAATGGTCTTATTTATGTTAGATGTACTGCAATCTGCTTTTCTACAATGCCACACTTCCTTTATTATTTCAAAATAAAAGCCCTCTAATATTCCAGTGGATAGAAACCTCTCATTGCTTAGCAGAGCTTTTACTGTGACTGCATTCAGACAATAACGCCACAGATGAAGGATTCGTAACAACAAAGTGTTGAAAATAGTTGCATTTTACTGTTGAATATATTCATTTAAATTTGTTGAAGTGGTTATTGTGCATAACTGGGGGCACATTTTATGACAAACACTAGAATTTTATCCACTGAGTCTTTAACTACAAACTGAGCCATAGCTTAGACCTCTGTCAACATGCTTCTTGTTTGCTTTAAATTAATAAGAATACCAGTGTAGATACTTTTTATAGCTGTGCTTTAGACATTTTCAGGGATTTTTAGAGGAATATATATTTGACTGCAATACAGAAAATCTAAAAACACTTTATATTCCACCACTTTGTACCTGAATTTATGTTTTCTTTACATGAAACAATTTATTAACTAATTTACTAACAATTAAACTAATTTATTTTCACCATAAATTAGGTCATAAAAGTCACCAGAATGCAGTAAATGATGTGTTTAACACTAAAAAGTCCTCAAATTTTCCACCCCTCATTACATGTAATAATTATGTTTATTATTGCTGTGTAACATTTGTATTGTATATAATATCTTTGTTTAGGTGGTTTACATGATATGAACAGCATGTGTGCTGCTGCAGAACAAAACTTACTCACATTTTAGGATCAGACAAAACGATTTTTTTCCTTTGACTTTCTAAGACTTTATTAGAAGACAGAATATAAAGTAGGTTGCTGCTAAGAATAGATTAATCAGCACGGCGAACAACTACTGTGACAGCTCAGCGTTGATACTTTTGAAGAAAAGAATCAATCACTGCACTTACTGACTTGACAATTTTACAACACATCATTTTAGGCATCTCTTTATTTTTAATGCAAAGATTCAGTCATATTGAGTATTTTTTTACGGTTATAATATTTTTTCGGTTTAACATATTGCTATGATGGGTACCTCAGTGGATACCTTCGTTTCATAATCATATGGACCTAGTGGAGATGAATTATTATTCATTATTATTCATTTATGACTAATCTGCACATGTGTAGCTCCCTTCAGGACGCACCTCTGAACTCTAAACTTCACTTTGGAGCATCAAACTCATGCCTTCAGTATAAAGTCGTCTCTGAAGTTGAAACATTTTCACTGAAGCCATGGCACATGCGTCCTGTACTGAACTCAGAGTAAATAACTTTGACCTTGATACTAAAATGTGCAGCTCTAACACTCTTTTACTTCTCCCGTGTGTGTTTACGTGGGAGTGGGTACAGCCCCTTCCTGAGTATAATGAGAATCTTATTGATGATGCAGCTCCTCGCATCCTATCCGCCATTTCCACGGCTCTTGGTTCCTCCCTCTCTCCTCCGGTCTTTGGTTGCCATGGCGATGACGTCAAGTTGCACCACCGCTTCAGCCCAGTAGACGGACTAAGAGGCGGTGCAAAAAAAAAAAAAAAAAAATCCCGGACCAACGACTGCAGGAGCCATCATCCTGTGATTCTCCGCTTCTCGGATCCCCGTCTGCAGCCCGACCGTCCTTCTACTCATCCGTCCAAAATGCGCGAAATTGTGCATTTGCAAGCCGGTCAGTGCGGAAACCAGATCGGAGCCAAGGTAGTTTTCTTCTTTTCTATTTGTTTTTTGGTTTAGTTTTTGCATTTTGGTGAATCTTGTGCAGGCTTTTCTGCAGGCACGCCTGGGTGACGACTAATCCATCCCCCGAATTCTCTGGAAGAAACTCCTATGAGTGGTCTTCTTTAGATTAAATCTGATTTCTTTGAATTAAATACAGTATAAACCACTTTTTTTTGCTTAAATATATATTCTCTGGATTTATATATCGTTAAAATCCATTAATTCGAGGTGATTTATCTATCAAACCAAAAAAATGTATGTAAAAAACAAAAAACAAACAAAAAAAATTGCAGAAATAGTCCAATTGCAGGCCAGAAAAGTTTTTAATTTTCTTCTCTTTCAAGTCGTATTGCACTCAATTAAATAAGACAATGGCTGTATTAATAATTCAACCTTACTGTGATTGTATGTGCTGTCTCCCTTCCCCCCACATTTACACTTATATACGTATGACCTATTTCTTCCAAACGCACCCTTCAAACCATTTTCCGTTGGAAAGTCAATCAACCCAGACACATCACTCATCTTATCTTACGTGTTTAGTGATGGGACTGTATATTTACTGTTAAACGTATGTTGGAACAGTGTGTTCCTGGATCACTGAATACTGTTACTTACCAGATTATTGCCATCTGCTTGATGACTGCTGAGACAGTCTGCATTTGAGTCTAATAGGCTGCACTTATGACCTGCATTCAGCTGTAGAATTAAACAGGCTTACAGCTCTGCACACTTACTAATAGCTCAATATGTGTTGTTTTAGAATGCTGTGTGCCTGGTGTCTTTTTGAGCATGAATTATTTGCTGTAATTTAGACTATCTAAGATCCAGTGCTACTTTTGTGGCAATCACAAAAATACATTTTTCTCTCTATTGAACTGTTCTTAAGTGTTTTATCACCATTTATACTGAGCTATAAAAAGTAAGTGTGTATAGGCCTTAGTTGTCAAACAGCTGGACTGCAGACAGTGGGAGGTCTATGTGTAGTCTAGTATTATCAGAATAAATAGGAATACAACATTTCCTGCTTAACCCATAAAAACCCAGAACTACTTTTGAAGTTCCCAAATGAATTTTTCTCTCTATTTAACCTTTCTTAAATGATTTATCATCATTTATTATAATATTATCCACTGTATTTTGGGTGTTTTCAATGTAAATCAGGTATTTTACTATATTTAACTTACTGATCATGTGGATGTTCATAAAAGCTCAGAATAAAGTTGGGGGTTATTATATCAGAAATAGAGAAAACTGGAAAAAAAATTACTTTATCACCAAATATATCAAACCAAGTATCTCCATCCACTGTCATTGATCCAACTCCATGGGTTTTACAGGTGAATCAATGTTGTAGAAGATGACAGTGTTTCCATGGTACTACGGAGCCTCTGAACGTCCAAATGGGTCATATCTGATGACCATGAAAAGATGATAAATTGTATTTAACACCAATTATTGACATGTATTGATAGGATTAGAGCATCAGCAGGTATTAAAGACAGTAGATGGTTTTGGTCGCCTGTGGCTGTTTGGGTCTTTAACGGTTAACCTTGGTCTAACTGAGCGTCTGTTTCTCCCTCAGTTCTGGGAGGTGATCAGTGATGAGCATGGCATTGATCCCACCGGTACCTACCATGGCGACAGCGATCTGCAGCTAGACAGGATCAGCGTCTACTACAATGAGGCCACAGGTAGGATTCAGAAGCAGCGAGAGCAAGACAAGTCCGCAGCTCCACTACTGTGCACCACGATTTGCATCCACATCCATGATTTACATTAAACGCTTCAGAAGATTTAAAGGGATGACACTGTCGGTGCATTTCAGGTGGAAAGTATGTTCCCCGTGCCATCCTGGTGGATCTGGAGCCTGGGACGATGGACTCGGTCAGGTCTGGACCCTTTGGGCAGATCTTCAGACCCGACAACTTTGTCTTTGGTGAGAAAATTTACTGTAGATAATGAAGACGCACCTGTCAAAATATGGAATGTTTGTCCTGCTGGTGCAAATTATTCAATTTAGGAATAGTTTCACTGTGTGCATTGTGTTGGCCCTGGTGTGTTGAGTGATGTTTTTCTCAAGAGAGTTGTATTGTAGTTAAAATATTTACATCATATTAGCATTATCTTATCTATAGGCATAGATTTCACCGTTTGTCCATAGTAAAAAAATCAAAAAACAAACATGAAACATGAAAAAACACTATAACTTTTCCTCAACTTCTAAGGCAGTTTATATTAGAATCAGGATCAATTTTATAATTACTTTCCTCTGTTCATTCCTATTTAGTACAAGCCTCATTTTGAACCATCCCTGTTTATGATGTTAGTTGTACTGCAATCTGCTTTTCTAAAACCCAATGCTTCCTTTATCATTTCAAAATAAAAGACATAAAGTGGATAGAAACCTCTTGTTGCTTAGCAGAGCTTTTATTGTGACTGAATTCAGTAACACCTCAGTAGTTCAATAGTTGCATTATACTGTTGAATATATTCATTTAAATTTGTTGAAGTGTACATTGTTTGCAACTGGGAGTACATTTTATGACAGACACTAGAATTTTATCAAATTACTGAGTCTTTAACTACAAAATGAGCCATAGGTTAGAGCTCTGTCAACATGCTTCTTGTTTGCATTATTAGCATTGCTTATGTCTTAACTTTGTTGTCTATAAACAGGTCAGAGCGGAGCTGGAAACAACTGGGCCAAGGGTCACTACACCGAGGGCGCCGAGCTGGTGGACTCTGTTCTGGACGTAGTCAGGAAAGAGGCGGAGAGCTGCGATTGCCTCCAGGGTTTCCAGCTCACTCACTCCCTGGGTGGAGGCACCGGGTCCGGTATGGGCACCCTGCTCATCAGCAAGATCCGCGAAGAGTACCCTGACCGCATCATGAACACCTTCAGCGTGGTGCCTTCTCCCAAAGTGTCTGACACCGTGGTGGAGCCCTACAACGCCACCCTGTCCGTCCACCAGCTCGTAGAGAACACAGACGAGACCTACTGTATTGACAATGAAGCCCTCTATGACATCTGCTTCCGTACACTTAAACTCACCACCCCCACATACGGAGATCTCAACCATTTAGTGTCCGCCACCATGAGCGGCGTGACCACCTGCCTGCGTTTCCCCGGCCAGCTCAACGCTGATCTCCGCAAGCTAGCCGTCAACATGGTGCCATTCCCCCGTCTGCACTTCTTCATGCCCGGTTTCGCCCCCCTCACCAGCAGGGGGAGCCAGCAGTACCGCTCCCTGTCCGTGCCCGAGCTCACCCAGCAGATGTTCGACGCCAAGAACATGATGGCAGCCTGCGACCCGCGCCACGGCCGTTACCTCACCGTGGCCGCGGTCTTCAGGGGTCGCATGTCCATGAAGGAGGTGGACGAGCAGATGTTGAATGTACAGAACAAGAACAGCAGCTACTTCGTTGAATGGATCCCCAACAACGTGAAGACCGCCGTCTGCGACATCCCGCCGCGCGGCCTCAAAATGGCCGCCACCTTCATCGGCAACAGCACGGCCATCCAGGAGCTGTTCAAGCGCATCTCCGAGCAGTTCACCGCCATGTTCCGCCGTAAGGCCTTCCTCCACTGGTACACCGGCGAGGGCATGGACGAGATGGAGTTCACCGAGGCCGAGAGCAACATGAACGACCTGGTGTCCGAGTACCAGCAGTACCAGGACGCCACCGCCGAGGAGGGCGAGTTTGAGGAGGAGGGAGAGGAGGAGGTCGCCTAAGTCGTCGGCCCGTCCAGCTGCCTGCCGTTTTACCTCACCCACCCCCGTCCCTCTCCATCTCATCCCTCTCATTAAGAATCGAAGGATCCACAACACTCTGATGATCACTGTCGCTCTAGTGTTAGACGTTGGTGTTAACTGATACTAGTGACATTTTTGGTTCCAATGTTTTTGTATGTTGTGAATGCACTGATTTATCGACATCCTCGCCTCTGCCCTTTCATTGCCTTGCCGAAGAAAAAGCAAGCGATTTAACTGTGAAGCCTTGATATTGGAGAAAGATTAAAATCTGATTAAAAGGCCACTTTGACTGTGGAGTTTTGATTGATTCTATTGAGAAGTGAGTTTGTATTAGTTATGAATGAACATGTAAATGCTGCAACATGGGAACAAAAGACAGACCTGGCCTAATTATAAAGTTTATAATTAGGCTTTAAGAGGAGCAGGAAGATCATATGTGTGGCACCCAAAAGAACTATTATTAGTTTATTATACAGCCTAAGTGAGGGAATACATTGTATAATGAATAACATATAAAGCATTTTTTTTTACCAGTAACAAGCCAGAAGTACAAATGCATGTATTACACTTCCAAAGGTTGATAAAGACTTTGAAACTAACCTACTGTACGTCAACATAAAATCACAGTTTTTGTGGTAATTCACTACAAAACCAACCATTGCTCAGTAATTCCCCAGACTGAACAGATTCAACAGCTGTAATGCAATATTGTGAAACAAAGTAGGAAGAATTTATCAGTGTGAAACTCACTCGTTTACAGAGGGGATTTATCAGTTTTCATACAAAATTCCAACACTGAGCTATTAAAAGTAAGTGTATATAGGCTTTTGCTGTAAAACAGTGGGACGTCTATGATTAGTCTATTATTATCAGAATGAATAGGAATACAACACTTCCTACTCAACCCATAAAAACCCAGAGCTACTTTTGAACAGTTTCCAAATGAAACTTTCTCCCCATTTAACCTTTCTTAAGTGATTTATCACCATTTATTACAATATTATCCTCTGTATTTTGGGTTTTTTTCAGTGTAAATCAGGTATTTTCCTATATTTAATTCACTGATCGTGTAGATGTTCATTAAAACTCAGTAAAGTTGAAGGTTATTTTATCAGAAAAAGAGAAAACTGAAGAAGTGACTTGTTCAGTCAAATCTATCATTAACTGAACATAAACCCAGTGTGTCCATCCACTGTCATTGATCCAACTCCTTGGGTTTTACTGGTGAATCAATGTTGTAGAAGATGATGGTGTTTCCACGGTAACTATGGAGCCTCTGAATGGGTCATATCTGATGATCATGAAAAGACGACAAGCTTTTACACCAATTATTTACATGTATTGAGGGTTAGGGTTAGGGTTAGGGTTAGGGTTAGTGGATCAACAGGTATTAAACAGTTTAGATCAGTAGATGGTTTTTGTTGCTAGTTGCTTTTTAGGTCTTTTTGCTTTAAGGAAGGAACACCAGCAGTACCTTACCCTGTTCCACAATTATACAAATGTGACATTTTGTTCCAGAGTTGGAGTAGAGAGGCCTGCATGTGTGGACTGTCTCCAACTTTTCCTTGTTTTTATGTCAAGCTCATTAAAAGTCCAAACACAATTAGATTACTGAGTTATTATTATTATTAGATTATTAGAACACAGTGTTATATCCACCATAATGGCACAAACTGCTGAATCTGCAGCACAAATCCACCAGAAAGTCGAGAGACCTTTAACATTCATTAAAAATTACACTCATTTTTCATTTTTTTAAACCGTTTTTTAAAGAAACACTAACAATAGCTCCAGTGTTTCAGTGACATTCTCTGTGCAGCTGAACTTTTCACTCTCCGTATCTCACCATTTTAAGACTCATTGCCCAAATACACTTAAAGACTCATAGATTTTTTTCCTCTTACTCTTTGTTCCCCACTTCTCCTGCTTGAGCCCAAATCTTTTTTCAGCAAAGGATGATATCCCCAGAAAGGCTCAGGTTTTAAAAGTTTTAATTAATTGACCATAATGCAAATATTTTCTTATTTATTAGACAAAAGCATAAATAATAAAACATGTTTTAACATTGTAAAACATTTCTGCTTGATTATGATGCACTGCATGGTGGATCTGTTGGAAAAAAAATTAAATAATGTGACTAAATCAAAAACAACTGATCAAATAATACTTAATGTGTAAACAATTGCTTGTTTTTTTCCATGTTGTCTGTGTAAGGTCATTTAAACCATAGCAGTTTGTCTAAAAATCAGATGTTTTTATATTGCGACAACATATTTTACTCATTAGACAAAAAAAAAAAAAAAAAAACTATCCTGGTTCCAAATGGACACATCAGGACTCTCAGTAGCAAAAACACAAAAAATTTGAGGTAAAAGCTCAGTGATTCAATGATTTATAATATACAGTTTTAAAGCAAGTGCAGGCACATGGTAAACAGCAGCTGAAAGAAGAAAAAACTAAACTAAAATGAGTCCTGGTGATAAAATACTGCAGTTCTTGTTACATTTGTACCTTTGAAATGCTGGAATCCTCGTGTATAATTTGCACGAGGAAAAACACCAGGACCAACAGTACAATGATGCGGTGTTTGTCCTCATAGTACCACGTAGGAGCCGCTCAGAGCTTATTGAGATGAAGTAGAAAATGAAATGCATCATATTTTATATGTGTTAAATCCAGTCTCTGTCAGTGATCACTTCCTGGTCACATAGGTTTTCTGCGGTGCACACATTTGCTCCCCGTGTGCTTAACAGATGTCGCACCAAATGTCAGATGAGTCTTTCCTCCTTTGGTAACTTCAGTGCGTCCGGTGTGGCCACGCTCCGTGCACCGGACTGCTCCTCGGCGCTGGGTCTGTACGTCCCCTCGGTCTGCCTCTTCTTTTTCACTACGCAGAATAACCACGCCAGAACCGCCGCCACTATAGCCAGAACGCCCAACGTGACTGTAGGGGCCACGATGGCTGCAATGTCAGGGCCCTGCACGTGGAAATAAAGAAGGAGTTTGGTAACGGTTATATTCACTTCAATTCAACTTTATTAAGGTCCGATATAGACAGAGAAACACAATAAAAATAGAAAAAAAAAAGAAACAATTAAAAGGTCATTTTAACACTTTACAGATACTTTACTGGGCATCTCAGATTCATTTATTTATTTATTTTTGGAATATCAAGAAAAAAGTAGAGTTAAAAACATTGTAACATGAATGGGACAGAAGGTATGCATCGAAGGTGTGTCCTATTTTAACCCACAAAGACCAAGAGATGTTTTTGTTGTGACTTCTACATACATTTATCCCTATGTTTAACCTGATTTTTCACCATTTATTATACTATCATCCTCCACATTTTACATTTTTAAGTATAAATCATGCATTTTCCTACATTTAATCCACTGATCATGTGCATGTTCATAAAAGCTCAGCGTAAATTCAAAGGTTATTCTATCAGAACAGAGAAAACTAAAGAAAAAGTGACTTTTTCAGTCAAATATATCATTAACTGAACATAAAACAAGTGTGTCCATCCACTGTCATTGATCCAACTCCATGGGTTTTACTGGTGAATCAATGTTGTAGAAGATGACGGTGTTTCCATGGTAACTACAGAGCCTCTGAACATCCAAATGCGTCATATATGGTAAAAAAAAATTACATTTAATAGTAATAGAATATCACTAGCTGTGTATGGACTGGGCGTCATCGTCTGTCCAGACTTGAACAATGCCTTTTTTTTTTCCTTTTTTAACAGGAAACGGCCCAGATGCATACTTTTGTTCCATTTTTCACTCTCTGGCCTTCTTGAAATCTAAGACATATTATCAGCTTTCCACTCACAGTGTCATTTTTAGACCGGATGTCTCTTGGAAGTGTGTAATTCCCTGTGAAAAGAGCAGAAACACACCGAACACTGTAGTAACACTGCAAGAAACGCTTCATCCACAGGCTCGTTCTCATTGGTTGTTTTTAATCACATGACTTTATTTTTCCGGTGCAGTGTAATAAAACCTGTGTGTGCTGGTTTTATATGTGTGTAAAGCTTATATCAGCTGGTAACCTGTGCCTGAATGTCAAAAATGCATGACTGCTTTGGCGTAAATGTGTAAATGTCACATAGAAATAAACTTTTTTTTTTTTTGAGTAACAAGGTCATGGAAGATGTAAACTTCTATGGTAATCTGAATTTTAGTGCATGTAAATTCATAGTGAGCAAAAAAAATGCAATAAGTGTCATTTCTTTCTTGCTTTTAACTATTTTTGTACAAGGTCAATGTAAAAAAACTATTTGTGCACTTTCAAAGCAGGTTTCTTTTCTATCTGGTGTTGTTTTCACCCATATCTGTCCATGACCAGCCATGTGATAACTCAGTGACTTCATGAAATTACATAGTAACTACTTGACCAGGGGAGCTGACGAAGAAGAAGGAGGAGGAGGAGGTCAGGAATGCAGAACGTACTGTGACCAAGTGAAAAAACATGATTGTTATAAATATGCCAAAAAAAAAAAAATCAGATCTATTGTTATTTAATTTGTGTTCAACAATACCTTGAATAACTTTAATAACAAGGTATGTTTGGGAAAACTTAAAGTCTCTTGGTTTTTTCAGGTAAATCATTCACTAGGGCAATGGTAAACTTTGAGAGGACAAAAGTACATGTTGATAACAAAGCGGGAGGAGGGGGGAGGGGCTCAGGTGGGGGCAGCTGCTCTGAAATGAGAAAGTCTAATATAGTGTCAAGTGGAATTCTGTCATATATGCCAATACTGATAAGCAGAAACCGGATGTAAACACGCCTCTTTGTGTAAATGCTCTTCCAAAACGGTGACAGGTCTGTGCATGTTTTAAGATGTTTTCTGGAATGTCATCACCTGGTTTATTTTATCATGACAGGTTTTAATATCGTGTGCATGGATGTGTATGTGTGGGTGTGGGTGTGTAGGTGTGGTCATGCGTGTGGGAGTGGAGATGAAGTGATGGTTACTGACTCACCCCACACTGGATCACTGTTCAGTACCAGCAGTAAAACACCTCCAACCACAAACCCAGGTACAGGCAGCACATCCGCAACCGCTGCCATCTCCAGAGGGGTCCACGGGGAGGGGGGCGGACTGGGACTTGCGGGCATCAGCTCGGATCCATTTCCTCAGATCCACCACTCAAGTGTTCGGCTTTAACAGCTGGAGAAACAACAAAGAGCAAATTCTGACCACAGAGCGTCTATTTTGATGCTCTTTGTGACACTTTAATCTCATGTTGAGTCACACATTCAGCCTGATGTTGAATCACCATTAAACCTGCTGTCACCACATGAAAATAAGCTATTCATAGGAGTTTTCTCACTAGAATAGAATGTACTATGCAGATGTACTTACCCTTTATCAGGCTGTGGAGCTGATCAAGCCAAAACGGGAAACATCGAGCAAGTTAATTCCCCAAGAAACATTGCTTCCGCCTCACCTTGTGTATAAAAAAAAGAAAAGCAAAGAAACTAAAACAAACAGATGCGTCCAGGTATCAGGTAAGCAGGTATCATCTTAAGACACTGACGTATTATTGAAACCTTCAAACAGATCCGGACTACATCCTCGACTGCACTACCAGTTGGTGTATTATGTAAAGCAGTTTTTTTTTTTCGTCTACTCTTCAAAACGCCATTGGTCACATGGTTCAGTTTCGTGTTACATTACCTGAGCGCAGTTATCTACCTGCAGCCGAGACTGCAGACAGACACCCCTTTGTATAAAGTCGATGAAAAGCGCTGTTAAGAGTCCTGGAGCAGAACAGATCCGGGGTTCTTCTGTTTTCATTCAAAACTCCTCAAAACTGAATGCGCAATGAGAGTAAAAAAAAATAAAATTAACTTTTACGCATGGCCGTGCGTAATGACGCCTGGTGTTTGGATTGGATTGAGCTGAGTCGTTCCGTCTGGATGAGATAGATGTCCACAAACACCTGTTTCTCCTTCCTCTTATAACCTGCTGGAGCTCCGTGTTTGACTGCACTGCCTCCACAGCTCTTCCCTAGCAACCTGTTGGATGGTTTCGGCATGGAACAGCGCCTCCATCCGGTTCCACCGTCACCAACATGAGAGAGAATATCAACATTCCTGAAATATTTTGGGGATGAATTCGGCGGCCAGCTGGTCCACTGGGCTCTAATCCGCCCTTAAGCTTCCCCTTCTTAGAGACAGGGGCAAAGAAAATGTAGGGTACATGAGTCCTGCTTTAATGTTGGACCAGTCAGAGGGTTTTAGAAAAGCAGAAACTGTCACTGGAAAATCACTCCAGTTTTTTTCAGCACTGACTCAGTCTGTTTTGTGTATTGTTTCTCTGCGGTTTCTTTCATAATTCCTCCCCCAGTATTTCAGAAATATAATATTTGCAAATCATACCTTACCACATGATCACCATGCGTATGAGTCAATGTACATTCAGGGATTCAAGGAGACTTTACTGTCTTCACACGCAAGGGAGGAATGAAATTAATTTCTCGGGTTCAAGGTCCACATATAAAAAATAAAAATGTATATGTAAAAATATGTATAAATAAAAGAATAAACCCATAGCAACATACAAAAGAAAGTGGTCAAGCAGAATACTGTATTGCTCACTAAACTACAGTTACAGATGTCTATGATACTGAATTTTGTAGCATCTTTACTATAATAGGTTGCACTACAATATATAAGAGTATTATAGTAAAGTATCTGTATTGAAAACAAATGAAAAAAATACCTTTAACTGTGAAAACTGGTCATGGTTATGTCTAACAGTAGAGATTTTTTTTAATATATTCTCAAGACAATATTTGCTGATAATTTTTTGGTAACAGTCTGATAGAACACCCAACTTAGATGTTTTTATTGATATATATACAAAACAAAAACAGCAAAGTAAAAAAAAAATCATATGCAAAACTGTTTCTACATTGTAGGCTATTTCCTCTGATTATAAAATCATTCTGGGACATCCTCATCCATTTATTTATTTGTTTTGTTTCCTTTTTGCTGTAATTACATATGCTCATTGCACACTTTTAGCCATAAAGTTGGAATCATTTGGTTTTCAGACACATTCCTCTTTTTATTCCTTATCTATACACATCAGTAATCACCTTGAACTGTGTTGAATGATTACATATTGAGTCCCAGTTTCACTTTATCTATCAAGAATAAA
Source organism: Apogon talboti (assembly GCA_037367365.1). NCBI lineage: Eukaryota > Metazoa > Chordata > Actinopteri > Kurtiformes > Apogonidae > Apogon > Apogon talboti. The sequence continues at coordinate 27,197,444 of JAPQRQ010000027.1, forward strand.
TCACATTGTCGCAGTCATTTCATGAGAAAAGGTAAAAAATATTTTGTTCCAACTTTACTTGCAACAGTGTACATGTGTAGTACTGTGATCGCTGGGGGGAAATACCTGCAAAATATAGATTTACACAAGAAACAACCGTCTTTGAACGTGATTGTTTAGATTTTGTCAGCCAGGACATATAACATCTGTTTATTGTTTCATTCATTACACTCAGCCCATTCATAGATGCATTATTGATTATATGAAGGTATCTGCAGGCCCAGGTCAACATTTCTTACCATACCACTAGGGGGCGATAGAGCAACTTCTCCCGACGCTCCTCCTCTCGACGCACGTACGTAACTTGACGTAAACGCAGGGTATCCTGGGTAAGAGTGTCAAAGCGGCGGGAGAGAGGCATTATCTGGCTTCATATGTCATCAAAGCTACTAATGTCATTAAAATAAAGCAGTGATTAACGTGTATTTCACTGTATAAATAAGTGTAGGGTGAGTTTAGCCATAGGTAATAGGTGAGCAAAACTGTGTTCATCGCCGTCTTTGCTGTTGCGTAGCTTTGAAAGCATTCCCCGGGAAACAGGTTTGAACGTTTGTTTTTGGTCAGTTAGCACCAGTTAGCGGCAATGGCGAAGGTACAGGTGCTGAATGTGGCTGTCCTAGATAACCCGAGCCCCTTTAGAAACCCGTTCCAGTTTGAGATAACCTTTGAGTGCATGGAGGATCTTCCTGAAGGTATGTAACGCTGTAGGTTCCAGTCCCGGTCATGTTGCCGCTTCAGTCTGTACACCTGCTAACCGCTAATGCTAATGCTATAGCTACTTTGTCACTTCATTGTAAAGACTAACTAAAACTTACTGACATGACAGAAGGCGATGAAAAAACGCCACAAAACTAGACTCGTATTGCTTATGGTGGATTTTTATCCATTCTTAACATGACTATGACATAAAATTTCTGTCAGTTATGTACTGTCTTAAGATTGGTGATATGTCAACATTGTGCGGGTGTTACTTCTAGTAGTATGATGTGGATTGTATTTTACACACCCAAGTATTTTTTTTTTTTTACACCCCGACTTTCGTAGTAACAGACCTGAGCCACTTCAGAGAGTAAATGTGAGATTACTTAAACTTATACCCATTAACCAAGCTGTGTTTGGTGATTTCACTCTATATTTAAAAAAATGTCATTATTCTTTCACTCACAATTTTCAGGTTTTAACCCAAGCTAAAAATCTGCCGTGTGTCACCACTGTCTTAGGAAATGCTTTTAATGTTTGTCAGTGTACAGCTGACATATCTCAACTTCTAGAGTCTTAAATATCTGTAGACTCTTTGTCTTAATTGCTGATCTTCTCCCCTATGTGAGATAATTTTCTCCGCATTCCATTCATAACAATGAATGTTATTGTCACATATAATTTACCTTTGCTATTTTGATTTGTTTTGCAGACTTGGAGTGGAAGATCATCTATGTTGGCTCAGCAGAGAGTGAAGAGTATGACCAGATCCTTGACTCCGTGTTGGTTGGCCCAGTACCAGCTGGGAGACATATGTTTGTGTTTCAGGTGAATTTGATTGGGGTAAACTAAGTGCTTTGTGCTTCTGTTGCCATACGATAAATAGTACATAGTGGCAACAACATGGCAGCCCCACAGCTGTTGGATGTCATGTGACTCTAGAGTAGTTCTTATTAAAAAACAAGCTTTGATGTTGCACATTGACAAAGTGGTTAAACAACATCTCAATGGAAGGACGATATGATGACATCATGGTGGAAGACATTCACAGTGACTATTCACTGATGATGATTGATTATCCATTCACATGTGTAATATTAAGATTATTCATTAAAGACAAAAAAGATATTCATGCATAACAATTTCCTTCATATCTGTGCATATCTTACATTTCTCATCACCAGGCTGATGCCCCAAACACTGGATTAATTCCTGAAAGTGATGCTGTTGGTGTGACTGTGGTGCTGATCACCTGCACATACCGCGGCCAGGAGTTCATTCGCATCGGTTACTATGTGAACAATGAATACACAGACCCTGAGCTTCGTGAAAATCCACCCATCAAGCCAGACTACACACAGGTAAGAGTAGCATCATAGTTCATTATTAGTCTTGAGTTTGGTGGCATGTAACGTGAGTTGTGAAAAAATTAGCAGGCTGAAAACCAAAACACTGTAAATGCACTATATACATATTTATTCATTAATAAATGCTGAATTGGATACTTAGAAACAAGCCAGTGAGAAAAATCACTGTCATGGATCATTTTGCAAGATCTGTTTTAGTTTGGTTACCCATGCTGTTTATATAGATATTTTCTATTTTTTGAAGTCATACAAACACACATTCATCGTTATAGGGGATCGTACAATTCATACTGCAGTATTGTTACACCGTAGATGGTTAAATTGATCATTAATGCAGTGCATTTAAACACATACAGATGCAGACATAATAGATAACCTGTAAACATAATTTAATTTTGTGATATTAAGAGTCCTGTGCCAGCTGACAGTGCATAATTATTATATTCCAAGGTTTTTTTTAAGGTTTGTATTGCTTCTGTTTTTTTGTTTTTAGCTTCAGAGAAATATCCTGGCTTCAAACCCACGCGTCACCAGATTCCATATAAACTGGGAAGGCTGCGCAGAGCGAATGGAAGACTCCGAAAATGTGGATCCCTCATCAAACTCCATGCTCCCTCCATCCTGTCTCCCAGGCAAGGCCCCACCGTTGGGTATACTACCAGATAACTCCATGGACTGCTTGTAGAGATGACACCTGCCTGAAAGGTGATAACTGAGAACAGGAGACCTACTTTTTAGGAATGCCTGTGGACGTTACAGTGTGGATGTACAGACGTCTTTGCCTTACAGCTGCTCTTATTTCATTAAGGGTCGTTGTCAATATTGAACTCTCAACTTGGACTACAGTTTTTCCAAGGAAGATTCTGAACATCTCACTGAAGAAATTGTCCCTTATAGCTGGGGAGTGTGTTGCCACGATGCTGAAAGCAATACTGAAGTAGTTTAACGGAAGGCAAAAACTATAATTGAAGCAAGAAGAACTGAAACATAACAAAGAGCTGTTGTGTTGTTCACCTTCCTTTCTTCCTTTTGTTGTGCAAAAGGATTTGTAACCATTAAGGGGATTTCAGCACTGAAGCAATAGGCAAAGAATTTACAATATTTTGCTGTCCAGGAATTTGATAATCTACCAGTTTTATTTCTGTTCATATTCCTTTTGCACTTAAACATTTTTCAAGTAGATTGTGTTTTGGGTGGGCTTTGTACGGGCTTTATCACAGTCATTGTTTGTTGTTTTCTTTTTGCAATGTGTTCCTAATAAACTAACATTGTTTTTGTTATCCCTGTGTATCATTGATAAGAATTACGCTGTCATTGCTTATATCATGCTTTTTTTTTCAAAGTTGTGAAGGAAACTAATTTTTAAAAACAGATGGTCTTAAAAATGTTTTGTTTTGCTGTTAAGAAGTGCCACACATACTGTAGTTTATCCACAGTAACACAACTCAATGCCAACTCCGTTAAGTAAACATCAGTTTGAGTGGTCCGTAATATTTTCACATTTGACTAAAAATAGCCTGTGTTAACGTCACACCCAATCACAGATTTGTCGGGTGAAAGGAGTGGCTAGGCTACACAACTGGATTTGGGAAGTAACTACATTCTGAAAAGGGTGAGAAATGAAAAAAATGTCTGCTTTTAATTTGTGCTATGTTTAGAACGCCGTCTGAAGAATACACACAGTTAGTAATTAAATGCAAGAATGAAAAAAATGTTAACAGATAAAGGGTGTAATGACTGCTACAGAGTCGGAGAGGCGGGTCAAAGCCGTCTGATTCACCAATCGCGTTAGTCCGTCGCTTGATATACTGAAGCCTATCCAATCAGCGCTTGATTTGCGATTTCTATCACGTAAATGTCAATGTAGTTACCCAATAGGAGACAGGCAAAGGCGGGCCCCGGTGGATGGATGACTGGAGTTTCCCTTGCGGTCTGAAGATTAATGGAAGGGGTCTGTTGATCTTAGGAATCGACTGTCAGATGGTCGGTCCCAGGAAACCATTGCATTTGACATCTGATTCGGAATCGAATGGAGTGACATCCATTTGGAATTAACGAAAGTGGGGAAAAACAAATAACCTGGACAGCACTTTTGTGATCCAGGTCTCAACTGAAAAGGCCTGCCTACTCAGAGATAGCACCTGGTTAGATCAGGCCAGGATACAACTACGAGGGACGCTAGGAGCTAACGCTAGCTTGCTCGACAGGGAGACGGAAATCAGCTTTCGACGAACTGTCTAATGCTCCGGACTTTATTTTGGATAAACAGACCGTCTGTGGAAATAAAGGGCAATCGAGTGGCATCTTGATTTGACGGTATTCGCTTGGAAATTAAGGAGCTGAAGCTGCAAAGCTAACATCCACTGGTCATTTCTACTAGAGTTAGCTAGTGTGCTAACTCAGCTAACCTAAATCGTTTGTGTCAGCTGCAGACTGGGATACTCTCGCTTGGCTGGAGTTGTCCAAGCCCACCAGGGAAACGTAGTGGAAGGAAATATTTACACCCGTTAGTCAATAATGATAGCTGTTAGCTAGTAGCTAGCTGTCAGCTTTATTTAGCCTAGTGACTGCGCTAGCGGTGTAGCATCACTCAGCGACTTGCAAAGAAAAACTCAGTCCGAACCCAGGACTCAGCCATCAGACTGCCATCATGGGCAACACGCCCACCGCAAAGAAGGGCAATGAGATGGAGAGTGGTGAGTACCCTTGCCCGGAGTTGTAGCAGCTTCCTATATATCATGCCGCCTGTCGTTGAATCCTTTTGCTGTAGTCATTTCCTGTTTCCCGTAATGGCAGCTAAATAACAAAGTACAACTTATCTCACCAAGGCCCAGAGACCCTCCACAGTGACACCATGTTAGTTTGTTTTAAGACACCTGTTTGTAATATGATTATAGCAGTGATTTCTGCAGCCCTGGAAAGTTTATTGGGTTGTTAACTTGCAACTCTATTAAAGCTACTCACGGCCATTAACATCTGCATATAAACTCCAACACATCTGGCTACTATGTTTATCTTAACTGAAAAGCAGAGGAGGTTCTTCATTTTCTCTGCTGATTTTGTGGGATAGCTCGTGATTAAATGCCCCAGGTTATATTCAGAAGTACCAGCGAGGATGATAAAAACTGGCCTTATACAACAGTCATAGGTTTCTTTGTGGTTCATGTGTTTCAGATATTTTTTCTGCTCTTGTCTTAAGGTTATGAAAGACCACACCACAGTAATATTGGGATCTAATAATTACTAAGATTCCTTGTGCATTTTTAATCAAACCAAGTGTCTAATACTACGCTTTAAGGTATTGCATAGTAAGAGTCAATGCTATATGGTAGTAAATGATTAAATCTCCGTGCATTAACCTGACCCTTGTATCTTTCAGAAAGAGCTTGACAGTAAGAGAGGAGCTGGTTGTTATCACAGAAAGGAAAAGGCACCAGGACAGGGTCATATGATGCATGCAGGCTGATCCTCTCCAGGCAGAAACTTGGAATTGAGGAGTCTCTTGAATATCATGTGATGAGCAGCATTTAGAACAAGGGTACTTGTATATGTCATTGAGTGTGTGCTATGTGTGCGTGACAGAGGACGAGATGCGTTGTTTTTGATATTACTATTAAAGGGCTTGATCCCCAAAACCTATTGCTAATGAGCATGTCTGTTAAGCATTAATTATTATCACTTTTCTCACAAAAAAGTAAACGGTTGTTTTAAAGGAAAAATTGATTATGTAAAAGCCTGTCATGGGTTGCATTATCGCTAACAAATAAATAAGTACACATGTATAGATGTCATGAAAATAGTCACAGTTGCCTAAATTAGAGTGCACTCAGTGGCGTGCTACAAAATTTCCAACCTCCTTAACAAAGTGCTTATTTATTAAGTCCAGGATATTCTTATAGTCAGACTTACTGGTCCAAAAATGGCCTGGGAGGACACCGTTTTATGTTTTTATCTATAACACCATAAATAACACTCAAGTGTGCAAAGTCTGGACAGATATCTGCGAAATGAGCATCAGCTCCTTGTTGCTGCTAGAGAGTGGGTGTGAAGAATGGCCTTCAGCCCCTCTGTAATGTTAACCTATCCCTGTTAACTCCTGTAACACAGCCCTTATTTGGCTTTCAGGTGTTGCTGCCCAGAACATTGGTTTTAAATGGCTCCAAATTAATAGAAAGTCAGGGCTTAGTAGGTTAGGAGCGGGGGTTAGAGGAGGCTCCGCTGTTGGGAAGTTTGTTGACAATCATGCTGTGTTTCACATCCTTATCAGCCGGATCACAGTGGGCCCACCCTGATCCCCAGAGACAGGTGCAGACCAGGGGTCCAGATGCCCACACCCAGAAATGTTATTTTCCATCAAGCAGCTAGAGATTAAGGGTCTCTATGTGGCTTCTATGGAAAAATGAAAGGGACTGCCGATAGCTGGTTCAGGTGCCAGGGATCTGTTTCCCCTGAACTTTCCAGGTTGTGGAAGACGAGCGGAGGGCCACTGTGTTAGTATTTAGAGAGCGATCTGGCCCACAGGAAGACGCAGGGCGGACAGACACTGAACTACAGCAGGAAGCGAAGGAGCAAGGAAGGTCCAGCCCAGGCTCTGCGCAGTTGGTCATCGCCTGTGCCGCGTTAAACAAAACACAGTCAGCCAGCTTGAAGTTTAGATGTTTCAGACGTGTTTGTATCACTCATTCTGGATTTCCAACGCTCTGGACATACTGCAGTGTTGAGACTCTACACAGGCTATCCACTGGCTTCCTCCAGCCTGGTGTGTGATGTCCGTTATTCACAGGCTGGCAGGGAGGCTGTTTCATCGAGCAGGGCCCTGTCTGGGGGACACAGGCAGTGGAAAAGGCAGTCATGACCAACCACAGGAAGACTTAGAGGCTTGCTGCTGGAGTGAGTTATCATTCTGCTGCTGGACAGGAGTGTGGGTGAGGGGTGGAGCTGTGGTCCATGTTATGTCCCATGAGCTTAGCCAACCACAACCTGATCCAGTGGATCAGGGTTTCTGTAGGTCCTTTAAAAAGTCAAAAATGTAATAAGCTGAATTTTAGACCTTTTAAAATGTCTTAAATATGATTTTGTTTTGTGATGTGGTTTGGACTAACATGATGTGTCCTCATCAAAGAAGCTTCTAAAAGTAATCAGTTAATGTTGTTACTGGTAATATTATGTAACTCAATCCTCATAATACGATTAAGCCCAACAGATCTGGAGCAGAAATATGTCTAAAATTGCCTTCATAACCTTAAAGTCTTCAATTTAACTTGACAAAATGTGCAGGAACGCTGTAATTTTAATGTATGTTGTGACTAAATTATTTTCATTACCTGTCCATTGAGGGTTTGCTGTCTTTAGTGATGTATTCTTCTGTACTGGCAGATATAGGTGGTGTCGGTATTTATGACCAACAGCTAAGACATATACAGTATGTGCCTGCATATGTTTGTGTATACACACACACACAAAGCAGTCTGTTGTTTGCTCCTTTGCCTGTTATTTTCAAGTTGCAGTTCAGTGAAAGGTTTTTCTCAGTGGCGATGGAAGTGTTTGTCAGGTGCTGTGTTACACGCCTAAAGACGTTGGCCTTAAACCATACAGTGTTCACACAAGTACTTATAACTTTTAACAGCCCTCCTGTCGTTGTCTTTGTTCTAAGAGTACTTTTAATTCTGTTTGAGTGCTGAAGTTGGATAGATTGGAAATGTTTTCATGCACTAACACAAGGAATTATCTGCGCCCGACTGTGGTGACTGGGATTGTTACAACTTTTAATTTGGCCATGTAATAAAGTGGCACCCAGCCAATGTGCAACACCCTTTATCTATAAATATCTGTGCAGTTCATGCCCTGCTCTGCTGCTCTGTGTAGCAGGGGCAGGTTTGCACGTGGATTGCTCATCACTTCCTGTCATCCAGTTAAAGGGGCTTTGTTATAAGCCAGTACTGGTCACCACTGGACTTCACCATCAGTTACCAAGGATGAGCTAACAGTACTGAGCCGGCAACTTAGCAAGCTGACAGTTTGACAGAGAGCGACCCTGAGACGCATGGTAAAACTGAGGCTGAAGTCCAGTGATTAGAAGATGGACTGTGGTTATATTTAGAAACTCACACTATCAAAGATAATAAAGTAGAGCCCTTTTTAGTGTTGACTGTATCCTCCTGAGACCCAGGAGCATACAAATTTCTGAATTTTTAATGAAAAAACGGTCTAGACTGAAAACAGCATGACACTGATGCATTTTTTCAGATGCATTTTCATTTTGTTCTCTGAATGTCCTTTGCAGTGGCTTTTTTTTTAAGACAAAACTCTTGTCCACAAACATGGACAAAAAAAAAAAACATAGCTGGGTTGAAGAGGTTAAAGCGCAGTAGCTCAGTGGTTGGCAGATACTGATCACTGGTAAATCCAGAAAATCAATAACTCATTTGAAACAGATTCAGATATATGTTTGCAGTAAAAAAA
>JAPQRQ010000027.1:27252526-27265913 GCA_037367365.1 Apogon talboti
AAACCCAGTGCTTCTTCTGTGGCAGCTCCCAAATGATTTTAATGATTTTATGTGTGTGTGTGTGTGTGTGTGTGTGTATTGCATGTGTGTGTCTTAATATCCATTAAGAATGAATATTAAGAATATTCATTCTTAATGGATTTATCAACATTTATTATAATGTTATAAATCATGTATTTTCCTAGATTTAATCCACTGATCATGTAGATGTTCATAAAAACTCAGATTAAAGTTGTATTTTATTATATTAGAAACAGAAAACTGAAGAAAAACAGACTTTTTCAACAAAATATATAACATTAATTGAACATAAAATAATTGCCTCCGTTCGCTGTCATTGATCAAACTCCGAATCAGTGTTGTAGAAGATGAAGAACGTCCACATGGGTCATATCTGATGACCATGAAAAGATGAGAAACTGTATTTTACACCAATTATTTCCATGTATTGATAGGATTAGTGGATCAACAGGTATTAAACACTTTAGCTCAGTCCATGCTTTTTGGATGTTTGGGTCTTTATGGGTTAAATTATGCAAATTTCAGAAAGCAGTGGTAGGCGTCTAACTGCAGCAACTGATCATAAAACCTATGGCATGTGTTTTCTGCAGGAGCCACTAATATCTGTGACAGAACTCAGCGTGCACATGTCTTCTAAAACCATTATGGTGAATCTGAAAGGCTCACCTTGTCCAGCAGCAGAAGTTTCTCCTTGGTTTTCAAGTCCACAATCTCCACCTCAAAGTATACAATCCTTTTGGCCTTTTTAGGAGGTTTGGCTTTTGGCCTTGGTGCAGATTTCTTCTCAGGCTCTGGACCGGTTACATTCTTTGCCTCTAAGGCGAGTACATCCATATTTGATCCCAAATATCAACAGTCTGGTCAGAAAAAAAAAAAATAACCCGTGTGTGATATGTCCAGTGATGTTTGTCCTCTGCTGGTATTTGAAGACTCAACTTTCAGTCCAACTGGAGCCTGTCTTCTGGACGCCCTGAATAGCCTCCCACCTCCAGAGGAAGAGTCAGGGAAATAGTTGAAATACTTTTTTGGGTTTAAGAGAGTGGAGCCAAGTGAGCAGAAAAGACACGGCGGAGAGTGGAAAAGAGCTGCTCCTCAGGATGGGCTGAGAATACGACCCGAACCTGCTTCTTACCTGAATAGCAGCTTCTTCATGATCCAGAGCCCCCCTTCATGTAACTAAACGCACTGAAGACGAAACCGGAGAGCCCCAAGACATAATCCATAGAGCGCCATTTGCAAGGCTAAATATAAGTCGCCTGATTTGCTCTGCACTGGCTTGGTAACCTTGGGGAGCCACATACGGCCCTACCCTGTGACACATGCCAATGCGCTCTCATTAGACCTACAAGACACATCTCCTGTCCGCTTTGCTCCTCCTATGGTTACCCACTGACGGGCCCCATTAAAAGCCTGATCCATGGGATGAAAGACCTCGACATGCCAACACATCCTGCCTCCCCCAGACCACCTGTGTGCCTGGTATTCTCCTCTCATTTTGACCTCCACGACAAAGACAAACATATTTATTTCGGTGCCTGTGTTGTTTAAGGTCTGTGTGCTGAGTGAGCAAACACCATTTTTACCTAAAATACCTGAAATAATGTGTGTTGGGAAGGTTGTAAAAAAAATGCTGATTGGGAAAAGATCAGAGATGCCTTTCATCGGAAAAGGTGAACTCATCATTGGACATAACCAACTGCATATCTATATTCTATGGTCTATTTATAACCAGGAGGAGGAGTCCACAGTCAGCATGCAGCCGTATCACTGTTGGCATTCCAGCCAATCATTTATGAGTCTTAGAGTAGAGAATCCTTCTGCTGAATCCTCCTTACCTTTCTCTTATATCAGTTATCAAAAACACTACAACGCACCGAATTATCTCAGAAGTATTTTCAATTGGACAGACGTCTTTTTAAACATTTATTGACATATTATGATTTCTCTCTTGACTTTTTCTAATAAACATTATTAGAGATGAGTCACTGTTCCTCTCCTGTGAATATATTCTTTACTAGTTTTAGACAATTAAAGTTTTCTTTAATCCGAATATGCTCATTTTTACAAATGCAACTGAGGATTTTCCATGTCTCAAAGGTATTTTTTCTTAATGTTTACTGTTTTAATTAAAATACACCCACCCACAGAACTCCTGTTGACTGAAAAAATCTCATTTACTTCAAAACACTGACTTGATAACACATGATGAAATCTTGTCTCAATTTCAGAGAACTAAAATCAAATAAAATATGTGTGTCTATCAAAATATATTTTTTAAAAAATGTGTGTCTATTCTAATTCTGGGTTTTTAATCATTTTGCCGGTATTGGATGTGTTTTCATGGGAACGTAACAGGATTAACAAATCACCCGGCTCACATGCTGTGTTTGTTATTTATTTTGCACATGTTTCCTGTGATAACTTGTACACATCCGGATCCTGCTGTGTCAGGAAATAGGCAGAGTGAATCGGTGCAGAAAAAAACTCAAGATAACTTGTGTGTGTAAATGCCCTCTGGTGGGCACTACAGAGCCCTCTATGGTTGAGATGATAAAACAGCAGACATGAGAAGTTCCTTTTCATAGTGTTGAGAGTCAAAGGCTTAATTTTCTGCATCTGGATTCATTTTTATTCATCAGCGTGTGCTTTTCTGTATCAGTTTTAGTGTGGATGTGTATTTATGTAAAGAAAACACAAAACTAAGGCCATCAAAAAAACAAAACAAAAAACAATTTAGATTTTTATGTATTTTTCTTATGCATCACTTGCTCTTCAATCGTCTTTTGTGTCTTTCATTTGAGGAAGAAATTCTTTAAATTCACATGAGACAAAAAAATTAAGCTAGAGGTAATTATCTTTGAAAGGAGTTGACAATGATTAATATTGACCTTCTGGTTCTTCAGTTATAAGCTATAGAATTTCATATTGTAAATAGGGTAACAGGCACACAAATTAGGCGGGAAGGAACAGGTAAATGGAGAGAATTTAGACGTTTTTAACCTCTTGAGACCCAGCAAATCATTTCTGTAAGTTTCACAACTTTATTTAAAAAACAAAACAAAAAAAACGTCCACTACAAAAGACATTCCACAAAAAATAAAAATAAAATGTATCTGAAAAAAAAGCTGTTGCGTTATACTGCTTCCAATTAAGATTATTATTTAATATAAAAATAATTTTTTTTACTTTGCTGGGCCTCCGACTGGCGCCGCCTACCGCCAGTCCAATAGGTGGCGCTAATGTAGCTTTAAGCGAATTTTCCAACCGCCATTTAAACCAGAAGAAGAAGAAAAACAGGAAGAACATCAGCAGCTTCAGTTTCTTCCAGAAGTTTCTTCCACGGGTTTATAGCTCAGCGCTCACACACGGGCGTGACAGTACGAGGACAGTGTTTCGTGTCATTTAGGTGAGGTCGTTTTTTTCCCTCGTCGTCTCAGCGCGGAGGATATATCCGTGACGTGTCGAGTAGAGGAACCCGTCGTCGGGTGTTAGCTAGCCCGCTGTTTTCCGCAGCGTTAGCCGTAGCGGTGACACCTGCGCCAGAGCTGCGGATCTGACACACACACACACACACATACACACACACACTCACACACTGGACATGCAGCTGGATGTCCGGCCCTGAACACAGCCTGAAAGCTTCCACACTGCTGGTCATGCTTTTATGACTCGGAAGAAAACACTGACCAGTAATTGTAATGGGTAAAGATTACTACAAAGTGTTGGGAATAGCCAAAGGTGCTACCGAAGATGAGATAAAGAAGGCGTACAGAAAGCAGGCCCTGCGCTACCATCCCGACAAGAACAAGTCTCCAGGAGCTGAAGATAAATTTAAAGAGATTGCTGAAGCCTATGATGTCCTCAGTGATGCCAAGAAAAAGGAAATATACGATCGTTTCGGAGAAGAAGGTACCTGAGCTCATATTTCATACTATTATGTGCCACTACATTACATTAACTACATCATTCTACACCTAATATTGCATTAGCATTTGACACGGTCAGAATTTGCTGTATCAGGTTTTTATATAAATATGTGAATGCATCATCGTATTAACTCATTACTGTATCTGTCATCCTCTTGTACCAGTAGTCAGACAACTTGCACAATAGGTTCAGCTGGAGAATTTACTGGAAACGACGAGTTCTTGCCTGTCTGTACCAGCTTTATCAGTGCCATAAAAATTCAGGTTTTTCTAGTTCAGAAAGAAACAGATATGTGTGTGATATGTGCAGAAATATTAAAGTCTATTTTATCACAGGCAAAGACAGATGTGGCATAATCTGATTACAATAGAAAATGACATAATATTAATAGTTTAGTGGTGAGATTAAACAGAGGGGAGAAAGCTTTCAGTCATTTTGCAACTTGTCAGGATTTTTCTTACCATCATATGAGCTGCATACAAGCAGTTTTGACCATCATCTAAAATTAATCTGTTTAAAGTCAATGTGGTGAGCACCAGAACTCACTAAAATGACTTTTCCCAAATGGAGTGATTGCTGTTGTTCCACAGAGCATTTGAGTAAATTTTATTTTTAAGCTCTTTGTACATTTAATGGATCTGAATTGATATTGAATTATATATGTTTTTACTGAAATGGACACCTCCAGACTCCACAGTTTTCACTTCAACTGTCCATAAACCTGGAGAAATGCTAGAGTTTCCAACAGAATCTCATCCTTCTGAAAACCAAAGGAAAACCCTGTAAAAAACTGTTAGTGCTGATAAGTAAATCAGCTGAGTGTCAAGTGTTCCTACATTTTATTACCATACTTGTACCTGGGGTGAGTTAATGTTACGTAATGGGAAGATTTCAGCATTTTCTAGAGATCAGTGTAGGTTTCCAGTAGAGCAGAAGGTATGCTGTATTATAACCAGCCACCTTATTATGGTTGTAATTTATAAATAAGGCTCATCCTTAAAGATCACATTCATATAGTTAACTTTAATTTAAGAACAAATTGTCTCAGGTCTGGTGTAATTATGTAATGGTTAAAGGCTTCAAGTAAAATGTCCAGTGTGTGGAGATATGTTGCATTTAGTGACACTGTATTTTTTATTTTTTTTAATGTCCACATGCAAATGGTTGAGTTGGAGGTTAGTCAGCCAAATTAGTTCATTTACCTTTACTCTTAATTACCTTAAACCATTTCTGTGACTTCATATTTCTTCTTTGTGGAATTATGTAGTCATGTACGATGGTATAAATGTGTCCTTCTGTGACTCATTGCTTTGTTTCAGGACTGAAGGGGTCACCTGGCGGTGGAGGTGGAGGACACAGCGGTCCGAGCTACAACTACACCTTCCACGGAGACCCTCATGCTATTTTCGCCGAGTTCTTCGGCGGTCGCAGCCCGTTCGATCATTTCTTCACCCAGAATGGCGAGGAGGATATGGACATTAATGACCCCTTTGCTCCTTTTGGCATGGGGGGCATGGGGGGCATGGGCGGCATGGGCGGGTTCCAGAGGTCCTTTAAATCCCACCACGGAGGCCCTCGCAGAGCACACGAAAAAAAGAAGGATCCGCCCGTGGTTCACGAGCTGAAGGTGAGCCTGGAGGAAGTCTTCTCCGGTTGCACCAAAAAAATGAAGATTTCCCGTAAGAGACTGAATCCGGACGGCTGCACGATGCGCAACGAGGACAAGATCTTAACAGTGGATATCAAACGGGGTTGGAAGGAAGGGACGAAGATCACCTTTCCACGAGAGGGAGATGAAACTCCCACCAACATTCCAGCAGATGTGGTGTTTGTGGTCAAAGACAAACCTCATCCGGTGTTTAAAAGAGAGGGCTCGGATATAATTTACCCTGCAAAAATATCACTCAGAGATGTAAGTAAAGCTTCTGTTTCTCACACATGAACCTTTATCCTGATGAAAAGACAAGATATCCGACTACATGTGAACCAGAATGCATCTAATTACCTCTTTTTCTGCGTGTCACCAGGCGTTGTGTGGCTGCACCGTCAACGCTCCCACGCTGGACGGCCGGACCATCACTGTGACCTCCAGAGACGTCGTCAGACCCGGAATGAAGAAGCGCATCGCCGGGGAGGGGCTGCCGCTCTCCAAGTGCCCCGAGAAGAGGGGGGACATGATCCTGGACTTTTCCGTCAAATTCCCTGAAAAACTGGGCCAAAGCACCCGCGACACACTCAGGCAGATCCTCCCACCGTGACTCCCAAAACCTCCTACAAAGCATCCGCACTTCCAGTTCCACTGTTACACGTTGGACCGCAGACGCTCGGGGGCAGGTTTATGAGTTTCAGCCGATTTAATCAGCGACAGGAGTGTTTTAGGACGAGGAAATGGACAGAACAGTCGCCTTTTATTTATGCACCCGAAACGTGGGTAAAGGAACAGCGTTAACAGTTGACAACACGGTCAGTTTCAGAGAGAGAAAGTAAAAGGCATGAATATATGAATATATAAGGTCACACGTAGTATTGGTGGTGTTAGTAGCAAGGACAAGGACATTTTTTATTTTTATTTTTAGTTGTTTTTAAGCGAGTTGACTGAATGGTACAGATTCAGATTTTAGTTGTGTTATTATGAGGCCGATCCCAGGTACCACACACCCAAACGCTAACAATACCTCAGGTGAAGTGACACCCGCTTGAATGTAGCTCCATTTAGAGAAAACCGAAAAAAATGAACCAGGGACGCGCTGACCTGCTCCAGCGTGTCCGCACCAACTATCACCTGATGTGAACGAGCACGAGTGGATTTTTCCAAGATGCACCCAGAGTCAGGGCAGATTTTGAAGATATGAAGACTAGCAGTCGGAATTACGCAACAGAAACATGGAGCTGAAACGACATGTTTGGGTTTAGAGCTGAGCAATAGGACCTGAAACTTACATGGTCTGTTGTTTTGGTCAATGTAATGGATGAGTTACCATTTTAACAGATTATTTATTTATTTTTTTCCTACATGAACTGATTTAGATGTAAACAGATTGAATTTTGAGTTCCTGTTGAGCCACAAAGGTCTTCAGAGGAATACTTACTTTTGTGATTTTAGGCAGATTATGTAGATGTTTTTACAAAGTAAACCCCTGATTAATGGAATGAACTCAGCTTTACTCAGGTGTGACTGTTTTTACGCGCTGTGATGTTCGAAACAAACTGTGAATACTGTAATTTGACCGCAACTCTTCATTATCCGCAAAAAAAGTCCTGAATCTGAGATATGTTTCTATCAGTGGGACTCGTAGCACTTAGTTTCTTCATCTGTGTGTGTGTGTGTGTGTGTGTGTGTGTGTGTGTGTGTGTGTGTGTGTGTGTGTGTGTGTGTGTGTGTGTGTGTTTGCTGTCGCCTCCACTTGTTCAGTCGGTACATCCCACTTATCGTCTACGTCACATCTAACTATGTAGAACAAAAAAAAATAAGACATGCATTAAAATCCCGAGTGTTTTGATTGATACTAGGACTAAAGTCAGGTCATCTCCTCGTAAACACGACACATCTGGCAAAAATGTTTACTTCCACCTTATCCATTTTATCTAAGAACACACACCTTATGTAAGATATTTATGGGGTGACTTTCTGTGCCAAATAATTCCCCTCTGTGTAATTATACGTGTCTAATGGTGTTGAGAGCATGTGTGTTTCCCGTCGTGTGTGAGACTGACAAACTATTAAAATCTTAACCTTTATACTTGTATTATTTGAGGATACATAAACATACTTATGATATTTTAGTTTGTCCTCATTTGCTATTAATCTGTCATTTTGACAGGGTTTTAACTCCAAAGCCAGTATTTGTTTCTTTTCTTCTTGACATGGTTTCCGTGTGGTGCATTTGTCAGTTTCTGAGCTGTGACGAGAAGTTTGACCCTGCCTTTTTTTTTTTTTTTTGATTAATCTCCTGAAAGTGCACACCATGATGCATTTCCTCCTAGATGAAATGCGTAGTTTAACATTTCAGAAGGAATCCAGGATGAACTCGGTTTATTTGCACATTTAAAGCACGTTGCAGATGACTACGAGTGATTCATGATGTAAAACGTGACGGTCATTTTGCCGTTTTTCATCCTGCTCCTGCTGGAGTTTTAAGTTTCTATTTGACACAAACATGTTGTATGACATGAATGTAGAGATGTGTAATCTCTTTAATGTTTAGCCTTTTTTGTTTTTAAAAAAAGGAAATATGTTTTCTTTTCCTTTTAAAGGGAAAAAGGTGTAAGCATTATTTTGTTCCACCTCTTGTTTATGTTGTTTTGAAAATCCTCAGGTTGAAATTAACTTTTAATTTTTATGAATTGATTATGGCATGGAAATTTGTAATAAATCTTTCTTATGCTGTGTTGATTTGCATTTCCACATTAAAGAGACTGGCAAACAAAATGGTTGTAAGTGCTATACATGACCACTCTTATCTTTTTAAGTTGTCTAGAACAGTATAAAGCAAGCAAATACTTAGAATATGTTCACTATAAAAGAAACATCTGCTGTACTTCCATGATGCTGATTTACATGTTTTGTATGAGAAAATATGTACACGAAACATTTCAATACACAAGCAGCACTGTCAGATTTCCAAGTCCAATGTGTTCTACACAAGATTTTATCTGTGATTACCTCTTTAACTTGGACAGTAAGTAACATTTAACAGTATAACTCTGCACATCACTATTAAAACTTAATAAACTTGATAAAACAGCACTATAATTACAGATACAGATGAACTTTACTGATACCAGGGGTGTTGTAAACTGAGTCCTGCATCTTAACGTCTGTCCTTTGCAGTTTGTCACCCAAATGCAAAAAAAATATAAATAATATAGACCTATGAAAGGATAATTTGTAATTTGATTATGTTTTAATAATTCTGTTTGCATTCTTTTAATATTGTGGAAAATAAAATGATGCAGCGTTACAGTTCCAGACTGTGGCCACTAGGGGGCAGTGAGCACTCGCGATTCTATTTTGCTCACAACTCCATCTAGTGTCCGAAGAGTTCCGCTGTAAACTTTAAAATAAAATAATAATAATAAAAAAATAGTAACAATGACGATAGTAGGAAAACATTACGCCTCTTTTTTTGTCCAAGTACACAATAGTGGACAATCAAAACTTTGTGTCGTATTATCACCGTAGAATGATAAGTTATATTCAAATGCATCATAAGATTAGAGGAGTATCCGTTACAATCATCAGAGCTGCATTAAACTAAAAGTGACGTAAAACGGCGCATTTATATGTCGTATGCAATCCTATTTTATTTCCGGATTATTTTGATGTTAAAAATATGTAGCCAAGTTGTTTAACACGGGTCGTGTAATGACAACGACAGTGTTTTCACGTTGATGCTCAAGTATACGAGGTAACCTGAAGGCATCACTGGTCCACCCCTGCTGCCTGGCAGAGCTGATCCACCGCCGCATACCGACACACGGGACCGGACTCACCTTACAACACTCACCGGCTTCACACACCAAGCCTACAGCGTGGACCAAAACGTATTCAGCTTTCTCTGCCCGTGTGACGCTATTTTTCACATCTTCCAGAGGCACCGTTAGCCGGCTAAGCTAGCAAGAAGAGCTAACGACAGTTGGCTAAAACTCCAGCTCCGGTAAGAATGACTGGCCTGCCATGTTTACTCCTCTGTCCACATTCAGCGATCAGACTTGAGCTAGCTAACTAATCGCAGCTCTTTGAGCCAATTACGACACATTAAAGTAACAAATTACCTCAACGAAGCACAGATTTATCCCCGTTTAGCTGCGTGGTAAGTTGCTTGGGCCGTGATGTTGCCATTGTTTGTAATGTTTGATTAAATGTGATAAACATGCCTTAACTACAGCTAGCAGCTAACATTAGCTTCATCTAATGTGTTGACAGTTCAAGCAGCAATGTAAAGGTCTAAGACAGTCACATTAGCAGTGGAAAATCTCATATTTTTAATCTATCCAGAATAATACACTACTTTGTTGAATGGTACCTGGTATTTAGAATGTATGTGCAAAGCTGATGAGTTCATTTCTCTGTTTTCCAGATACAGACCTTCCATTGCAGGCTGCTGGACTTGACAGATCCAGCAATGTGAGCTGCTCTGATGTGTGGATTTGTAAATCCATACTGTGTCTGGTTAAGACAGCTTTTAAGCCAGTTGGGAGTACTCCACTATTATTCTTGCACAGACATCCATCAGACCTCCAGCTGATTTTCTAAAAAGCTGTATGTTGGCCTGAATTTTAACAAAACTCCCCTGAGCAGCCTCCTCCCCCCTCCACACTCTCTGCTCTCCCTACTATGCCTCTGGGTCTGGGAAGAAGGAAGAAGGCGTCCCCGTTAGTCGAGAACGAGGAGGCAGAGCCCATCCGCGCAGGTCTGAATGTGCCAGGTATGGATGGACTAGATGGAGGTGTTGTCGGGCTGGGCGAAGGCGCCACCTCTGAAGGACTGCCCCCTCCACCCAGCAGCATGCGGCCTCGCCTCATCTTCCACACCCAGCTCGCTCATGGCAGCCCCACTGGCCGCATTGAGGGCTTCAGTAATGTCCGGGAGCTTTATGCCAAGATTGGCGAGGCCTTTGGGATACCGCCATCTGAGGTGAGCCAATTGTGCAGACAGTGATGAGTATGAGGAAATACTGGTTTGGGAGTGTTACAGCAGATCTTACTTAACATTATGTGTACATCCACAGGTCATGTTTTGCACACTGAACACTCACAAGGTGGATATGGATAAGCTGTTAGGAGGTCAGATCGGGCTTGAGGACTTTATTTTTGCTCACATAAAAGGCCAGAAAAAGGAAATAGAGATCTACAAAGGGGAGGATGCGCTGGGGCTGACAATCACCGATAATGGAGCTGGCTATGCCTTCATCAAGGTAAGTAATGTTAAAATAGCTCTGAAAATTGATCTGTTGACTCAAGGATCTGCAGGACAGGGCATTTCTCCAGAATAAATTAAGGATTAGCTGCTGAATAAAATATAAAATGAGTTGCACAGCATATTTGATAAAGTATTGTACTGTTTTGTTTTGTTTGTTTCTTTCCAGAGAATTCGTGAGGGGAGCATCATACACCAGATTCAGGTCATTAATGTGGGGGATATGATCGAGTCGATCAATGGTCATCGCTTGATTGGCTGTCGACACTACGAGGTTGCCAAGATGCTGAAGGAGCTGCCAAAAGGCAAGGAATTTACCATCAAGCTGGTGGAGCCTCTCAAGGCCTTCGGTAAGTGTGGGCAGAGAAAACGGAAACCGTTCAGTCATGTTGACTCATCCATCATATATATTATCAAACAGTTCAGCCCCATAATCACCGAGAAGGACATTTACTAAATACTGGACATGTTACCGTCATTCAGCCTTTAATTTAAGAATATACTGAAGTCAAGAAATCATTTAGAATAAAGACAAGAAACCATAGTGATAAAAGCCATTAAAAGGTAACTTAGTGAAAAACAAAACTTGAAGAATAATTGAAGGAATTACAACAACTTGGATAAATGTCATAAAGATAGAAAGCAATTTAATAAAATTGTTAAAAATCATTAATAATAATTGAAGCAAGTTAAGGTATAAGTCAAATGAATCAGGTAAAAGAAGAAGAGAAACAAGAAGTAACATATGACAAAATGGAAAAGTTAAAAGCTAAATTGTTCTAGAAGTAAAAATTAAGCAATCTTAGGCTTTTTGTGTACGCTGTTCCAGATAAGTCATGCACATGAGGTCATAAAATCTGGATTTTATTTTGTTTAATTTGAGTTTTTTTATTATTCTGATTTGTATATATTTATAGTTTATCATCTTAACTATTACACATAAGGTTAAGAGACAAAAGTCTGAATCATTAACATAGATGCTCATGTTGACATGATTGTATTTTAGGTCACTTACTTTAATTTGGGGGTGTCTTTATTCACTGTAATGTTAGACAGACACAGTGAGCTGTTTGTCATTGACTCACATTTAAAACACTAGTGGTCAGATAATTTGCAGTGAGATAAAAATAAAATGAGTGTGTGTTTACAGAAGTGTGATGTGTGTGTGTGTGCAGATATGATCAGCCAGCGGTCTGGAGGGTCCAGGTCGGCATCGGGGGTTCAGCTGGGGACCGGTAGGGGGACCCTGCGGCTGCGTTCCAAAGGCCCTGCTACTGTGGAGGAAGTGGTGAGTGGGCTTCCACAGCTCCTGTGGACTAATGTGGCTGCATCCGCTGACTCTGTTTGATTTTCCTCCCTGTTTTTTTTTTTGTTTTTTTTTCACTACTCAGCCATCTGCGTTTGAGGAAAAAGCCATTGAAAAGGTGGATGACCTACTTGAGAGCTACATGGGCATCAGAGACAGTGAGCTGGGTAAGCGTGAACTCCACCTGCTGTTGTCATAACTGGTGCACATCCTTAATTATGTATGTTCTCCGTAAACCTTCTCTGTGTCCTCAGCGGCTACCATGGTGGAGCTGGGGAAGGACAAGAAGAACCCAGACGAATTCGCAGAGGCTTTAGACGAAACCCTGGGAGACTTTGCCTTCCCGGACGAGTTTGTTTTTGACGTGTGGGGTGCCATCGGCGACGCGAAGGTTGGCCGGGTCTAACCTCAGTCACTAATGGAGCAGAACAACCTGCGTGTGTGTGTGTGTGCGCGCGTGTGTGACACCCACAACATCTGGCACTACTAGGAAACTACACTACCGTCATGAGTTTGTTTTTCTTTTAGTGTTTACTCCTACTACTTTTAATTTAGAGTGTATCCTTTTGGGAAGCGCTGCCTAGACAAGGCTGATATTGCCAGTATATGGGAGAAGAAGGCTACTGCGATGACTTCCGAAGTGCTTTTATTTGTCTTCCGGCTATTTTTTTTTTTTTTTTCCCCAGAAACTACGAGCACGCCGACGCGCATTCCTTTCCACCACGAACCTGCATGTCATTGTTGTAGTTCTCTGGCAGTGGAACACGCACCTAATACGGGAGCAATGAAAGAACACGGCTAACACTAAGTAGATCTTTGATACTTAAAATGTGATATTTTTCCACGTTGCACTGTGTAGCACTGCGCTGTAAAACCAACAAATGGAAGTCGGCAGAGATTGCACTGTACCTCACGTGGCGGGCAGCACAGTAAATCGCACAGTGCGGCGTCCACCTCAGCTTCAACCTCCCCGAAAATACAGTGTCGTCCCGAACTGCTCGGTGTTCCTGTTACGGACCAGTTTTACAAGCATGTGCTGATATATTTTTATCTTCATAATGAATTCTGCTGGTCTTTTATCGTTTATTTTTTTTGTTTGTTTGTTTGTTTGGGGGAAAAAATGAAGTGAAAAGATGCAGGTTTTTTTTGGGGGGGGGGGGGGGGGTCATATTTAATTTTACCTTAAAAACTAAAAAATTATTGGTTTTTTTTAA
>JAPQRQ010000027.1:27266693-27280757 GCA_037367365.1 Apogon talboti
TGAAGTGTAGCTGACAGACTAAAAGATTAGTGGTGTTTGTTCACCATTAACACACATAACGTTTATGCTGTAGTACGTTCCAGTTTTACTTTCATACATTCAACAGTGTTACAGAAAATCAGTGTTAATTTACTTTTACTGCAGGTCATTGTATGAGAATGAGGAGCAGATTGGTTTCCAGGTCAGTGGATTGTGTTGACTTGTTATTATTATTATTATTTTTTTTTATAGCTAGTGTTTTTATATAAAGTGATGTGATGTTTATTTTAAAAAGAAGCTGTAACAGATGAAGAATTGATCATGTGTCGGAACCACTTACTGTTACTGAGCAGTATTAAAGAATAGAAAGTGTTAACATGGCGTAGTAGATCATGGGTCTGAAAACAAAAATGCCTTTGTTTTTATTTTTGTTTTGTTTTTTTCTCATCTCATGCATTTTAGATGGGTTTTTTTTTTGTTAAAGTATGCATTGTGGTGCATGGTGCTCAAAAGTCAAGTATACTGTCATTGAAGAGAAGAACGATACCAAACTACTTCCATCATGTGTCACAGTGACTGCTTTTGTCCATAAAACGGAAAAAGTAACATTTCTTTATGCAGCTATAACTCGGCATAGGTAAACACGTCTTAAAGATACTTTTGGTGTTGCCTCCTCAGTATCCTCACAGTATATCCAAATGTATGAATCTATTTTGCAGTACTTTCTGTTCTTGTTTGTCCTCAGAGTTACTGAATATCTACGTGGATTATGTAAATGAAAATGATGCTAGAACGCTAACACTGAGAAGAACACGTTATTTTAATGGCTTTGTACTATACACTGTTGTCATTGTCTGGTTATAATGCAATAATAACATTGACATGGCAGTTTTCCCTCTGCTTGGTGTTTCTTAAACACAACACAGCTGGAAAGTTTCAAGTTTTAGATTCAAGGCGTTAAAATTCCGTGAATCGAAGCCGTAATGTTTTCTCACTAGTGTGTTTTGTTTCTTCTCACCGTTCTGTCTTCTTGAAATATGTATAATGTTTAAGTAGACAATGAAATCGCTTTGGGTGTCAGCAGTGGTCACGTAATCAGATATACCTCAGTAAACTTGATAGCGCTGGTCAACTTCAGCAGGGTCACCTCCAGGTCTCGCAAACAGATCTGTCCCAGTGCAACAGGGTTCCTGCAGGTCTTAAACAGTCTTGAATTTACTATCTGCATTTAATACCATTAATAAAAGTGTTTAAAAGGTAGTAGGTTGGATATGGTAGGTCTTAAGTTATGTTGCCATGAACTTGTTGGCTGTATTGTGTTAAAATGCGTCTGTTAAATGTCCAAACTGCAAAGAAAATAACATTCATCCGACAATTTATATTGAAATTAGGAACCAATTATCGGTAACTTTGCAGCCCCTGGTGAGAAATGACTTTGAACAGTAGGAATCAAGGCGTTGGAGTAAATAAGTACATTTTCCTGAATTGTAGGAGTCATGAATTTTTGCCAGGATGGCAGTGAAATAGGCTTTAAATTCTGTCTTAAGTAGTCTTAAAAAGTCTTAAATTTAACTTGCAGAAACCTGTAGGAACCCAAGTTTGGTTATTCTGTGAAGATAGAAAATCTTTGAGTTGTGTTTGTTTACCTTCTGAAATCACATTTGTCTTGAAACACTTGTGTGTGTGTGTTGAAGAACAACATGACCTTTGACCCCGCTGTAGTCTGCCCTGCTTCCTAGAGGCCTGGAGGATGAGGGCTGATGACATGTCCTTTATTTAGAGGAGAAGGAAACCTGTTCTTCAGGTTTTTGTGGATCTATAACCCCGGTCTTTAGAATACTCCCTGAGCTCTGAAGGAGGAGCAGCAGTTTGTCCTAAAGGAGCGAACATGGCGTTGCGGCCTCGTGCTTCATCTCAACCTGGAAAACTGTCGTTCTTCCACAGTCCCAAGGTCGCCTCAGCCCTTCGACCGCGGGCTATTTCCTCCCGTTCGGGCTCCGTGCTGGAAGAAGAGCTGTCCTGCCCCATCTGCTGCGAGATCTTCAAGGACCCGGTGGTGCTCAAGTGCAGCCACAGCTTCTGCAGAGCTTGTCTTCAGCAGTTCTGGAACAAGAAGAAGGCCCGGCGCGAGTGTCCCATCTGCAGGAGGAAGTGCTCCCTGACGGAGCCCACGGTCAGCCTGGCCCTGAAGAACGTGGCTGACACTTTCCTGAGAGAGCAGGACCGCAAGAACGCCACAGCCAGGACGGGGGAGAAGGAGGAGGAGGAGGAGGAGGTGGTGGAGGAGAGGTGCAGCGCTCATGGGGAAGTTCTCAAGCTCTTCTGTATGGATGACGCTGAAGTCCTCTGCTGTGTGTGTCACACCTCTAAGAAACACTACGGACATCGAGTGTGTCCTCTGGAGGAAGGAGCGCAGGACCTTAAGGTAGTGTGTTTACGTCCTCCTGAGACCCAGGAAAGGAAAGGGTTGGGGTTTTTTACATTAAATGATTGTCTTGTTTGGAAACAGCATGATGCAACAGTTTTTTCAAATACATTTTTTATAATTTTTTATGGTACCTCCTTTGCAGCGGTTAAGTAAAATTGTGTAAGTTCTCATTTGCCCAGGTTTTTATTTATTTATTTTTTGGTTGGCTTTGTTGCCTTTACTATTCTGGAGTGTTCTGTTTAAATTTGTGGTTTTTCTTTGCCTTTTGTTCACCTTTTTATTTTGTTCTTATGTTCGTTAATTAAGCATATCATATCATACTGTATATCATATCATTTATCATACCATATGTATCATATCATATGTCATAATATACATCACATGTCATATATACTATATATAATATCACGTCACATATATATTATGTCATATATGTCATATATAGTATATATCACATCATATATCATACCATATGCTATAATATCATATCATATATATCATATATCACACCATATATTGTGTCTCATCCATGAGACTTCTTCAGTTGTATTTGCTGGTGGGGGAAGTCAACTTATAAACCTGTAGGGGGAGTGGTCTGTGCAGGTTGTTTTTCCTGTATGTTAAAATGAGTCCACTTGAACCTAGGAGAACTACCAGAAGTTAGGTAAAGTTGTGAAAACAAAATGCATTGCCAGGTCTCAGGAGGATATTTGCAATTTCTAGTGATTTTAGTTTCTAATCATGAGGTAGAAACCCTTACAGTCTGCATTTTTCAAGCTTCACACTTTAGGCTCAGTGAAGTTAATTCAGTTTCAGGATGCGAGTTGTTTGACGTTTTGACATTTCCCTGGCCCATCCCCAGGAAGAGCTGAAGAAAGAGCTGATTCCTCTCAAGAAGAACCTGCGGCGCCTGTATGAAGCCAAACAGGAGTGTGATGACACAACTGTGCACATCAAGGTATCAATAAACACAGAGACCCACAAAAACACAACAACACCAGCATGACGGCTGACGAGACTGTGAGTAGTTCAGCCACACACTGTTAAGGTGTAAACAAGGCAAGAGAGGTGTCAAAAAACCTGGCTTTTCTGTAGTAAAAGTCTCTGGAAGTGTTTGGAACTCAGTGGGAGTGGAAATTTACAGGTGGGTGGCAAATTAAAGGAGCAACCTGATGGAAGAGGATGGTATGAAGGCTCAGCGAATGGATTAATGAGGGTGAAAATGATGTGAATCATAGGTTAAATCCTTTAGTCATCAGGCCTCAGGACCCCTTTAAGTCACTGATTGTCAGAAGAAAATACTAGTACTGTTGAATTATTAAAATTTTTAATTAGATTAATCACAGGGTTGCTGTGGATTAATTTCGCTTAATCACGATTAAATATCATTCATTTTTAATCTATATTTATCTAGTTTCATTTTGCACGAGCAGACAGACTGAAGACAGAAGGGAATATTAATGCACTTAATGTGTTTGTCACAAGCCAGGCGACGTGTTAGCCGAAGTGCAGAATCCCAGACTAACGTATGCTTTGTGTTAATGTGGTATTTTAAGCTGGAAGTGCTTCACTGAAAAGAAAACTCCTTCCTGCAGAGTGTACATTATACTTTATGTTCCGTCTTGGTTTTTTTTGTACTCAAATTTCCCATGGGGAGGGCCAACATCCTGTTTAGCGTCTTCCATCTGTATCGGTTGGTTACTATTGGATCAACTGCCCATTTGCGCATGTGCTACGTAACTCTACTTGGACAAACTACCTGACATGCGTTGTCAGAGACGTTCAGAGTCATTCTGCACTGCAGATGGGTTAACTGCATTTAAACGTTTTAATCAGATTAATCATGATGATGGATGGAATGGAATTTTTTCAGTAGGATGGAAGTGCATACGTATTAGTAAAGTGCATAGGTGATGGATAAATCCAGCTGTAGGACGTTCTTTTTCTGTATACCTTACAGTTTATATTTACAATATATATGGAAATTCACTGTGTATATGACATGTGCATAGACAAGTAGTGAACAGAATGTGCAGTCTGTTATGGTGATGTGATTTTTGTGGATCAGAACCAGACTCAGGCCACCGAGAAGCAGATCAGAGAGGAGTTCGAGGAGCTGCGGGAGTTCCTCCAGAAGGAGGAGTCGGCTCGACTGTCGGCCCTGCAGCAGGAGGACGAGGACAAGAAGGAGCTGGTGAAGAGGAAGTCGGACGGCATCACCAGAGACATCCTCACCTTCTCTCACGCCGTCATCGCCATTGAGAACGAGATAGCCTCCAGCGACGCCCTCTTCCTCCAGGTGAGTGGGCTTCAGAACAGGATTTCCTCTGAATTCACTGAACCAACACAATTTCACCCTATCCTTCTCGCTTTATTTCAGAATTATGCCAACACGAAGAAAAGGTAGGAGTTTGTCATCTTCTGGCACCATCTACTTTAAACATATCAGAACCGGAGTGTCGTTTCCGTCTCGCAGGGCGCAGATCCCACAGAAGGATCCAGAAAAAGTGTCAGGGGCTCTGATTAATGTGGCCAAGCATGTCAGCTCCCTCAAGTACCATGTGTGGGAGAAGATGGTGGAGCTGGTTCAGTACAGTAAGCACTTTACTGCATGTTTGTGTGTGTGTGGTGTTTGTCGCACAGTTCTGTGATCTATAGAAAAGGACAGATTGGTGTGATGTGATACAGAGGGTGTGAATTCTTACTACAGGGGCGTCAAAGTCATTTTAGTTCAGGGGACACATAGTGTACAACCCGACATGATCTGAAGTGGACCAGGCCAGTAAAATAATAACATAATAAACTTTAAATAATAACTTTATACAGTTTTTTCACTTTGTTTTAGTGTGAAAAAAGTAAAATTACGTTATGAAAATGTGAATAACATGAACAACCTGATATGTCTGATGAAAAATAAGTGCAATTTTAACAATATTATGTCAAATACACGAAACGTTTAGTAACAGGCAGAATATTGTTTAAATTGCACTTATAAGTATTGTATTCTTAAGACATTTCAGGTTGCTTGTATTTGTTCAGGTTATTCATATTTTATTGTGAAAGGATAGTTTGTAGGTATTATGTAATTTAACTTTTTTCATATTAAACTAAGAAGAAAATTTGTAGTTGTTATTATTTAACTTTACATCATATTGGTCTGTATGTGGAACCTGAACTAAAATAGTTTCTAATCTAATCTGATCTGATCTAATCTAATCTGATCTGATCTAATCTGATCTGATCTAATCTAATCTGATCTGATCTAATCTAATCTG
This sequence comes from Apogon talboti, assembly GCA_037367365.1. NCBI lineage: Eukaryota > Metazoa > Chordata > Actinopteri > Kurtiformes > Apogonidae > Apogon > Apogon talboti. The sequence continues at coordinate 27,272,376 of JAPQRQ010000027.1, forward strand.
ATCTGATCTAATCTAATCTGATCTAATCTAATCTGATCTGATCTAATCTAATCTGATCTGATCTAATCTAATCTGATCTGATCTGATCTGATCTAATCTAATCTGATCTGATCTAATCTAATAAATAAAGCTGTGTATTTTAGTCTTCATGTGTCTTTACTGAAGGACCCTTTCCACGTCCTCTTCCAGCACCTATCAGCTTCGATCCCAACACCGCCTACTCCTGGTTGACCATCTCCAAAGACCTGACCACTGTGGCCAACAGCGGGTCCCTGAAGCAGCTCCCGGACAATCCCGAACGCTTCGGCCACTTCGTGTTCGTGCTGGGCTCAGAGGGCTTCACCTCGGGCCGCCACGCCTGGGAGGTGGAGGTGGGAGACAAGGTGGACTGGATGCTGGGGGTGGTCAAGGAGTCCATCGACAGGAAAGGCCGGATCTCAGGCTGCCCCGAGGGCGGCTTCTGGATGATCTCGCACTACGAGGGCGACTACTCTGCCATGACCAGGCCCAGCACCCCTCTGCAGCTGGACGGGGAGCTGACCCGGGTCAGGGTGCAGCTGGACTACGACTCCGGAGAGGTGACGTTCTCCAACCCCGTCAGCATGACACCCATCTACACCTTCCACGACTTCTTCACCGAGAAGATGTATCCGTTCTTCTGCCCCGGGGCGAACATCAACGGGAACAACCCCAGTCCGCTTAAAGTCTGTCCTGTCAAGGTGGCGGTGTGGAACAGCGCCGCGTGGTGATATCACAACAGGAAACTAGACCTGGACTAAGGCTTAGGTCCATTTAAATGACCCAAATGTGTTCAAGCAGATAATGACAAGAACATATAAGCTTTCTAAGGAAAAAGGCTAAAATAAGAGTATTAGACTAATGCAATTATTATTATTTAAATTAGAAAGACTTCGATTAAATATGTTTTTCCTAAGCACATGTACACACATACAAGTCACATGACAATAACTAAATAAAGTAATTCAACAAATATAACAAGTATCATGAATCGACATTCAATTCCTGTAAAATCACTCAGAAACTCCATTTTAAGAATAAATCTAGGACCAAAAATTAATGTAGTGTAATTAGTGTAATTTTTATTTTATATTTATTTTTTTATGGTTGATATGAAGAAAAGGAAGCAGAATTAGTGTTTCTCTTTTGATCCTCTTTTTTCTACATTAGTAGTACTCCTTGAGGTATAATAAAGCTGAATAAGCTGCATTCTCAGCACAGTTTTTCTGTCCTGCTTTGTCCTGATATCTACTGTCCATCTTCCTATCTTATCTCTGGCCGTAAAGACTCATCAGATCTTATCTTCAGAATAATTTACTGAGCAGATGGTGTATGATTACATTATACTTTATTATTATATTACATGATGTTATTATAGAAGAATATTTAGCTTTTTCTTAATACATCGTTTTACATGCATGTTCGGCTAAAACTGTAAAATCTAGGGTCGTTTCATAAATGTGATTAGATGGATTAGATAATTACATAAAATTATAAACCCATCACCCTCCCACCATCTAACAACTAACACACAGGAAGATGGGTCATAGCTTGTGCTTTAACTTCCTAAGACCCTCTGTCCACGTATGAGGACAAGAAATTCACAGCTTTATACAAAAAAAAGTGACATTCTAGAAAAATTTTTAAGAATGCATCTGAAAAAAACTGTTGCATCATGATGTTTCCAATATAAGCAATTATTTAATTAAAAAAAGCCAAAACTCAAAAACCTATGGCTTTCCTGGGTCTTAGGAGGTTAATAATATTAAACAGTTAAATACTGTGGTATATAATGTGGTGTAGTGGTTAGCTTAGCACTTCCCTGTTAAAAGGTAACATATCTGAGCAGGTTTCAGGTCCTCGTGTTTCTGCCTAAAAAACACATATATGAAGATTAATTCTTCGGTCAGTGATGTGCTGATGAAGATCTGGAGTTGCTCTACAGGCATCTTTATTGCTAATTGCTAATGCTGCGTGATGTGTTTGTGTGAGACAGGTAAAATGCAAACTGAATTTCCCCAAGAGAATAATAATAATAATAATAATAATAATAATAGTAATAATAATAATAAGTCAACCTTTGATGTAGGATGACAAATGGGAAGAATAACTGTTAGTTTTTGTTTTTTTTTTTACTTGCTTTATTATCCCCACAGGGAAATTAGGTCTCTGTGTTTTACTCACCCTCCTACATACACATAGTACCTAGTATTAGAGATGTTCTTTCATTAGAGATTCCAGATCTTCATGAGTACAGTGGTCAAGGTCACTGACAGGAGAATTAACCTATATGTACCAGTTTAGTTTTTATTTTTTTTTGCAAGTAAATCTGTTAGTGAAAGTATAAGTCATCCCATGCAGAAGTAGCACAATTAGCCATGTTTTTTTTTTGTTTGAAAAAAGTCTAGTTCTACTCCTGATCATTTTTTCAGTAAACACATTAAGTTATCAGATAGATGTAAAGTATCTGAATCTGTAAGTTGGATCTAAGCGTTTGTGAAACGGTGTCTGGTTTGTTTCTTGGCTTGTATCACCTGTGCAGTAAATACTAGTTTCTTTGCTGAGAAACAGGCGCTGTGTGCGATGCATCATGTCAGACCGTACCAACATGTTATGATTGTGCTCCGTAGTTATTAAACTAAGCTATCATTCATCCGACTCCACATTGTTTCGTTGTTTAGTTTGTGCACTGGAGAGGTTCAGCTTGCTGACTCACTACTTCTCCACCCACATTAAAGAGTTTCCATCCCGGGTTCAGCCTCATCCTTCTACATCTGCGGTCCAAAGTACACCAGGAAGGAAATAGGAGGGGACAGAAATAATGAACCATTTCAGAGCAACAAACACTGTAGAAATATGACTTGCTGTACCTGGCTGATGCAGTAGAGACCTTCAAGGAAATAGCTTTGGTGCTCCCACTGAACCTAGAAATGAGGATATGTTGACGACAGCTGCTTTTCTACTGGTTTGAACTCTGACCCCGACGTGGACGAGGAAAGGAGATGACGATCAGTTTTCTTCTTTTATTCTGAGGAAAGAAATTACAGTTATGACACGAGGGCTGTTGATACTTTCATGGCACTGATTGAATTGCTGGAACTGAAAAAAAAAGTCTTGTCATTTACACAGAAGTTCAGAGCATGAGTTGATGAGATAATCTTCTGGACATGAGTGAAAACCATTTTCTTTCAGTGAACAGGGATAATACTGGATATAAGCTGTTGAAATGTTACAAAAAATCTGTAAATCCTAAATATACACAGAGTACACTCATTTGTATTGTCTTTGGTTATTGTCTTGTTTATTTGGGCGTGACTTGTTTTTTTTTGTTTGTTTTTTTAATCTCACCTGTGGTTTTCAGGACTCTCACCTTTAGCTCTTGGTTCACAAACACCCTCATTGAGATGCTGGATGGATGCCGTTCTCTTCTGCATCTCCAGGTCCAGGCCTCCAGAACCACCACTTCCTTTGTGTTTGATCCTAAGTGTCTGCATTCAGCCTGAATTTCCTCCAAAATCTGATAAACCACCACTGGATTCACATCAGCCTTAAACAAATGCAATAATAATAAGAACCAAACATAATAGAGCTCAATGTGTGTGACCGTGCAAAATAATGCGAATCCGTGTGTGATTCATGCTGCCTTTTCAAAGCTCTGAAAAGAAACTGTACAACACAACACAAACAGGACTTCCTGGTGACAAACACAAAGGAAATGTCTGGTGAGTTGACTTCTAGGACTCCTAGAAAAACACACTTATGACTCATAATAAGCATATGAACAACTCATATGAATGCAGCTATTTGTGGTTATGTAGCAGGATTCTGTGTTGACTTTGAGACGTTAATGTAGATGAATTAGAGCCATTTCGGGCTTTTATGAACATAATGACAGTGTGAGTCAGGCACAGTGATGTACAAACCAAAAATAGCTCTGTAATGTAAACCTTAGAGGTGCACCGACTTTGACATTCTGGGTCTATACCGACGCTTATTGTCAACGTCAGTAAAGGTGTTTTTCTTCCCTTTAATTTTGTTGTTGTTGGGAAAATCTATCAGCCCTTTATTACATATTCTTTGAAAGATCACACACTGAATTGTAGAAATTTATGAAACAATCTCTAATGTAACACATAAGCTGCTGCCATCTGTGGATGTCATCTTATTTGCTATAGATTGAAACATTGTCAACAGATATATCCGTGCATCCCTAGTGAGCCTGAAACAGACATACTGTGTTCCAAAATAAAACCATTAATTCAGTGATAAAAACGTTTATGAATCTAAACTGTGAAATCATCCGAGGAGATTATATTTACAGCTGTACAAACAACAGCAAAGCTATGACAAGTTATAATGACATACTTTAATATGTACATACGGTGTTTTCATCTGTTATAATGGCACTGAAGCTACAGCAGTGGTACGGGCAGGAAGGCGATATTGCATTCCTGCTGCAATGGATGCATCGTTTCTGTTTAGAAACGCCACATCCACAATTTATGAAACAAGATTTACAGAGGCTTGCAAATCCCTGGTAAACAAATGTCATAAATGTCCACCCTAACAAGTAACTTTACAGCTTAAATCTCCTCCGAGAACTTAAAATCTATGCAATAAGGTTAGCTTTAAGAGTAATATGATTTTTTTTTTTATTAAAAAAACTCAACTTTTCTACTTCTAATCATCAACTATAGCAAATTTTTTCTACTGTTAAAGTGGATATTTATTGCAGAAACACAATAGCAGCAAATATTTACTTATAAAGCTTATAATACAACTATTACATAACCTCTGACATTATTTTCAAATTTTTACATTATAAGCTTTACAAACATCAGTATTTACTGCAGGGTTACTGCCAGGATGGTGTTGTGTGGTGGTCTATTGTATGTTTTGTCCATCCCCCCCGCATCTCCAACATGCACATCAGCAAAAGCAAGTTGGTCGAGAGGCGGCTCACAGAGAGCAGAGAGAAAGGCAGGACTTGAAGGAAAAACAGGCAGACAATTAACCAGGGGTGGGTTTGTTCGAAGAGTACAAAGACGAAAACGTGAACCGGTGAAGTGACTGAATGCCCTGGACTGACGCCTGACGATCCACGTTCGCTGTCTGATTGGTGCTCTTTGGATTTTCCTCCGCTGCTGGTGAGCGTAAAACAAACGTGTGCATTTTGAGGATGTATGCGACGAGTAAAAAGTTTCAGAAAGGCTTCATGATTGACCTGAAAATAAGACTTAAAATAACAAACTCAAAGTTCACAGGGTGTCAGTTTCAAATACAACACTGAAGTGTGACAGAACATACCTACAACACAAAGGACATGAAACACCCCTTGACTTCCACCACTTTGGCCGTCCACGTACAGTTGGCAGTATCTTGCTCTTGATACACACACACACACACTCAATCACACACCTGCACATCCGTACAGTATACACACACAAACACACACCTGCACATCCGTACAGTATACACACACACACACACACACACACACACACACACACACACACCTGCACATCCGTACAGTACACACACACACACATGCACACACACACACACACACGCACACACACGCACACACACGCACACACACACACACCTGCACATCAGTACAGTATACACATACACACACCTGCACATCCGTACAGTATACACACACACACACATACACACACTGCACATATATGATGCAGCACATACTGTAACATGCACATACACAGAAATAAATACATACAGTTTCATTAAATGCACTTCTGTGTCCGCAGCTCTGCACTTTGAAAATAGGAAGGTGCATGAATAAAACATTCCTGTTGTTATAGAAAAGGTCCATGCATGTCTGGCACCTCCCAGTTCACCAAGACTTAAGTGTTGTTAAAGTATCGGGGCCGTGTGCCATCTTGGCTGCATCCGTCTCCATGTCGACACGTCTTGCCGTTTCTTTCTGAAGCTGTTGTTTGTCCTCTGGGCCAGTGTTATTGACAGTCTGCGTGTCTGTGCTGTGTGTCTCACAGGTGGGTGCTGTCCTGCGTATCGAACCTGTGGCTCTCCGACAGCCCGGCGCTGCACTTCCTGCCGCTACCCTGATTGGGTACCAGAGAGAGGGGGTCCGGCCTGATGAGGTACCTGCACATGAGACACATCCAGGGTGATGAGAGTTAAACACGTTAAACCCTGGGCCTTTTGTTTCCAGTTGGAATTATTTCAACGTATCACAAAAAAAATGGAGTAACTGAGAGCCAAGTTCCATTTGTATAAAGCCATGTTATGATCAGAAAACACCACAGATAAAATACAGTTTGTGATCACTGTGTCAAAATAGAATAGAATAGAATAGAATAGAATAGAATAGAATAGAATAGAATAGAATAGAATAGAATAGGCTTCATTGTCCTTACACAGGTTGTGGAATGAAATTACAGGTGGTCTCTGCCAGCGACAGTGCACTATATGACTATATACAACACAATAAATAAGATACAGACATATATTAAAAGAAGAAAAAAATATAGATACATATAAATGATATAAATGGTGTGCAATAGAGATACAGCATGTGCAAATTACATATATACTGTATGATAAGGTAAAATTTTAAATATAAAAGTAGTATAAAAAAAGAAAAATGTGCAAATATATCAATACTGCTCCAATACATGGTAAAATGGACGGCGCTAGCCCTTTAAACGTTAAGCCTAAAATGGTGTGCCTGGGCTTTTTTTCTTATTTTAACTAACTTAAAGATTAGAAAATATGCTGTGAGTGAGTCCATTATTCTCTTGGGGCATTTTTCCAGAGCACTTGTTTTTTTTCCAGATCTTTCAAAATCATTTATAATTTACTGCATGTTATAATACTGAAAAAACGGCTTCTTCTCCAGCTTCTAGTACAGGCATGAGTAATGACCCAATAATACCTATAAAGCGTAACATCTCAGGTTTCAGAAACTGTTGGAATTTTCCCAATTGCACAAACAGTGAAAGAGTTACAGCCATCCAAACTGCATAAGCGCAGGGTGTGTCAGCGATGACACGTCAGGTTTTAAAGTGTTGAACAGCGTGAGACCATCTATATTTATATTTCAGTATTATATTTGGTGTTTTTTTCCCTCTGTTTTTGTCTCCTAGAGTTTTACCAAAAGCTACAAAAACAACACAAACTAAAATGAAATAGTTGTGCAGATAAAAGCAGCTTCGTTTCCCACAGTCTACAAAAACAACTTTGCAACAACACAACACCTGCAGATTAATTCCAAACCACAAAATGTTTTCAGCTGCATCCACAAATCTCTTCAAGAAGGTTTGTCATCAAACAGATGCTTCCATTGTGCTTCAAGTCGGTTTTCGAGGGACTGAAGGTGCTCAAAAAGTCACCAAAGGTTGCACATACATCAGAGGAGGGGTCACCTTGATACCGTCCCCTACCAAGTTAAAAGATTTAAACCCTGGAGGTTTCTTCTGTTTCAGGACCAAATGCACAAAAAAGCCTCCTGGAGCCACAACCTGAACCCAACAGGAAGTCTGGGATTTTCATCAGAACATACTTTAACAAACTGAACCCCAGTCACTCAGTGTAACCGACAAATAACTTAATTAAGTCAACACAATTACATAGAAAAAAAAACATGGATGAAAAAGTTGTGTTGTAAGTTATAGTGGACATGTCTTTGGGACCTTTAATAAACAGTGTTTTTTTCAGTCATATATATTAGTGGAAAAAAAGTTTTTATACACCCCTCAGATGTGACACAATCTCACATATTATGAAATAATTGCCCAAAATGTATTTTTGTGTTTCAAAAGGTGAGGCTGCATTAGACAGATACAAACAAATGTAAATGATTTTTTTGCTTATTTTTAACAGGAAAAAAATAACAAAACTAAAGTCTCAACAGTGTCACCATGTCCTGCCCTGGATGTGTTTCATTATCTGCTGACACGTCTAGTTTTGACCTCAATGGAACAGATGATGGCGCATGAGTTCAATGATTTAAGAGTCATTCTTAACGCAGTATGTCACTAATGCATGGGGTGTGTACAGCCTTTTCCCACCACTGTATATTTAATGCCATGAATTAAAAACATAAAGTAAAACATGTCAACTTCCAACAATAAAATAAAGACAAAAAAAAAAAAAAGAAGATCAAAAACTAACACTAAACCTAAATAAGACCTGAACAAAACTAATCAGTTTTTCAATATAATTAATAATATAAATAACTGCAATTTCCCACTTTGGGAATCAATCAATCAATCAATCAATCAATCAATTAGTCAGTCAGTCAGTCCGTCCGTCCGTCCATCTATCTATCTATCTATCTATCTATCTATCTATCTATCTATCTATCTATCTATCTATCTA